>JAQGAC010002474.1:0-10238 GCA_034696585.1 Isotomurus maculatus
ATTTTTAATATTTATAGATTCGTAGAACTTTATCATCAACTTGTCGTTGAATAGTAGATTATTTGAAGAAAATTATTGTGTTAGTGTCTCTCCTCTCGATCTTTTCCAGAGTTCTTACTAGAGTTGTCGTTTTGCACTTTCACTTTATTATAACTGTGTATTGGGAATGGTAGATTGTTTAGTTTATTTTGATTTTGTGGGTTCACACCGAGTGGACCAAAGAGTTGAGCGAAAATTTTACTGCCTCTGACTGTCACATACAATGCATACCAATGTTTTTACTCTCTATACAGCCCACTGTTTCTACCTGCAGTATTAATTATATACATTTGGTGTGTTGAAAGATTACTTTTATGCAGCAACCAAGGGTTATGTCGTCCATAATAATTAGGTGATTGCAATGTCAGTATAGACTTCATTGTCCTGTCCGATCTGTATCATGCCATCAAATCTGCCCAGGACAATCCTGTGATCTGAATCTAAGACGTATCTCAGCCGAGGAAGTGTGAACGCTTCCGTGGACGTGGAATAAATGAGATCAAAACATAGTACGAAATTGTACTTTTAATCAAATGACGAGTCATAGCGAACTCGATTGCCTAGTAGGTATGGGCTAATGGCAACCATCGAACTAAAGCCCCGCAAGTACTGTGAGAGAGCCTCCTTGAAGGTCATTTCAATAGTGCTATTAATGTCTCCTTCTGCTTTAATCGGGACATACCCTACGCCGTTTTGTGTGAACATAAAACAAAACTCATCTACAGGTCCATTAAACGAAGTAGTAGGCAGGAAAGCGAAGACAAGGGAGCTGGGAATATTGGAGTGGAAAAGAACTTTAGAATTGGTTGATGTTGTTACAGCTGGAATTACAAATGTCTTGAGCACCTTATTTTTAAGAGGAAAATTAAGTCTGTGAACACTCGCAAGGTGACGGTTTTGGATTTGCGGGAGAGTTACATGTCTCCGAATCATAAAAACGGCCTTGTCAATTTTGATTTTAAAGGGAAATGCAGTTGTTGTTTTACTAGATCTAGGGTCTCGAAAATGCTGTCATGAGGTTTAATAGCAAGTTCGAATACTTTGCTTTGCAGTGCAAGTACTTTACGGGCCTCGAAACCGGCATCAAACCGGCATCGGAGTCGTGGGTTTCAGGACAGACGGCTTATAACTTGCTGGTGGAAAGTGGTGGAAATAAATTGAGTCAAATGTGCTCGGTACGGGTACAGATTGTTTGTTCTTGAAATTAATGTATTATTGAGATATATGTCTATAGAGTTGAAAAGTGCAGCTCCACAATTATAGCATGAAACGACATTATCCTCAGGTTTTGAGTTTTTGTTATCGTCTTTAAGGATTCGGCATTGAAAATAAAAGTATGCAGAGTCTGGGTTAATGTAATAAATCGTAGAAGGACTGAACACAAATGTCAAGTCGAGTGTATCGGTAACTGGAGTTTGAGGGTATAAATTATACCATTAACTAGCTAGAACGCCAATCTCTGTAGGTTAAATGCTATCTAATTTTAGGGCTGAGCTATAGACCAGTTCTGACCCCGAGTATGCTGCACATGCCTCCATATTTTACTTTTTAGATTTCCTTTCTCCACCTCCTCCTTTCTTTGATGAGCCTCGTTTTTTAATCTGTTCGTTTCTTTTTTGACTTTTTGACTTTCTACCTTTTCCTTTCTTGGTAACAAGAGATTCCCAAAAGACGAGTTAATCCCACTGCTTGGATTATTATTCCCTTTCCTCAGGTGATTGCGCAAAGTACATGTTAGGAATTTCCTATTTAGTGGACATGATTGCGATACTTGATTGTGATGAGTATTGGTAGAGTTCTGCCCCGGAATTGGATTGTTCACAGCAGAACATTAGATTTTGCTTTTGAATTTGCAGATGTTGAACATTGTATCCTACACGATTTGTCAAAAGCTTGACATAGAAGTCTTCTTGAATTAACTCCTTCACTTCAAATAAATACCAACTGCTCCGTCGACTCCTCCAACAACTCCGTTGAATGTACCAACTACTTTGTCGACTCCCCCAACAACTCCGTCGAATGTACCAACTACTCCTCCATCAACTCTGTTGATCTTTATATTAACACCATTGATTAAGTCAAGTTTTTTGAAACAGAGCAGCAGGCAGCTTGTTAACAATGGCTTTCAAACCCTCCTTCTAATTGATGGAAAGATGAAAATGTTCTGGACGACTCCAGGAGCAGTCAAAAAATTCAGCAGACGATTGTTTTCACACAACAGACAGCTTTTTGATCGCAGAGGAATCCACGGATTCCTCTGCAATCCTCCCATAGTGTCAGTTTTAGAATGGTTGTCTAAAAATGCTGCCCCGTAACGTCTGGTGTTTTCTTTTTTCTTAAATATAAGCCAAACGCTATCGGGTCCCCGTACAGACTAATGGGGTGTCATAAAAGCTGTAAGCTACAAACATGCACACATAGCCGTACATTCCCTTTGACTGCGCGAACATAGAATGGCTTTGAGAGAAGAAAGCTCTAAGGATTTGAGTCAATTTAAGAATATTCTGATATTCAACGGTGGCTACATTATCGTTCTGGAAGCATGTATTATTAGACACTGCTAGGATTAGCCGGATTTTCCGTGAGGTATTATTTAAATTCTCAATATTGCAGACTTTATAAACCCTTTAGAAGCCTTGGAAAAAAATTAAAGCCTGTTACAAAATTGCGGGTCGTATTTTGGTTTTTCGTTCAGAAGCTTCATCATTCAAGTTTTCCTGGATAAATTGTAGTTCCGCTTGTGAACAATTCAGTGACGTATACTTTGAAATTTCATCAACTTGCATTGGAAAATGGACAGCCATTCCTTTGCTTGCCTTTGGCGCTATCAGTTATTCAAAAAAACACCTTCCATTTACGCCTAACAGCTCTTTCATTAATAAAAAAGCTGTTATTTGGTTCGGAACTGGGCTCATATGACATATTATTCCACAACGATTGGTAGTTGATATTACATTTTTGTAGGCAAGCAGAACGTCGAGTACATGCTCTGTACATTGGCTATATTTAGGAATTAGTAATCCTAGCTATCATAATACTTATAATTGGTGATTTGTGTCAGGATTGTTTAAACTTATGCGGATGATTTGCACGTGCGCAAGAGATGGGCAAAGGAGACAGGCTATAATACTTTTATTATGTAGTCCCCCTTGCAGAGATTTACTCGCAAATTTTGTGGTTCTCTTCTCATAGGGAAAGGTTTTCTTTGAAACCAAGGGTGTACGAAAGAAAAATGTACATGCGAGAACCCCAAGTGTTGTTCTCATTGCAGAAAAAGAGTGCGAGTCCAAAACAAGAATATGCTTGGCAACTGTGACGACGAGTTTATTGCTATTCCGCCAGGAAGTATAATAAAGGCCCTGATAATTGTTTCACACCTGCGAAGCATAAAAGCAAAGAGTCACGAATAATTTGCGAAAATAGTGTATGCATCAAGAAAGCGATCAACGAAACCGATAATTTCATGTATTTTGATGGTTAAATCGTGTAAACACGACAATGTGAAAGAATCCACCAGCTAAATAAAAAGACTGTCTTTTCCTGCAGCTGATAGCAAAAAATGATTGAAGTAATACGAGCAGTCAAGTTTATACCGAAATTTCATAATATCAGCATTTACCAATGGAACTTGGTGTTGAATAATCTGAAAATCGATCATGACGGCGAACGGCAATAGTATATTGTACAAATAAGCGTTGTCGAAAATTATCAAATAGCTCGGTAAAAGTGAAATCAGGATTAAATTTTTCACCAGAAAAGAACTTCTTTGAAGGGGTTTTCCGACTCGAGCGTACGGCTATGGCAAAGGTTCTTTCCATGATGAAGCAGCAGGAATAATTGGGACGGCAGATTAGAGAGGAACATGCATCAAAGGACAATTCTAATCAGAAAGTGTGAATGGGTTTCCTCATTTGTAGACAAGATCGATGAGTTCGAAATGTGGATGACTGTGTTGGTTGCGGTTAATCTACCCCAAATTCACACAGCACATATCGGCTCCTAATAGTACCTAAATGTATTGGGAGTAGTTTCATGGAGAAGGAGTTGATCCAAGGAATCGGATTTAACTATCCATACAAAATAGAGAGATTGACCTTGAAAAAATTTGCTATTTATACAACTAAGTAATATATTCATATTTGGATTATATTGTTTCAAAATGATTAAATTAAGCGCGGGAATTATTTCATGTTTTTAACGAAAAAATCTCAGATGGAGGTCACAAAATGCTTAGACTGGACGCGATTACAAAAAACGTTCACGTGATTAGGGAATGATCTTTCGAAGATAAACACTTCTAGCGGATTGTGGGATGTCCGAAGTAATTAGCAAGCGTCGATCAGCAAGTTGCTAACACATCTTGTCAATCGGAAATCATTTCAATGGGTCGAACAGCTTTGAATCCATGAAAAATGCTGAATCAAATATTTCATTAATTCGATTTTCCGCTATTTGTTAGATGTTTAATGGCACCAAAACCAAAAAGCTTACCCCAATTAAGAGCCCAAATATACACCGGTTCTAAATCGAAAATATTTGATGGCATATAGCTCGTGTAGCATAAGCGAAGCTGATGTCAGTTTTCAACTGATTAGGCTGACAACGTGGTATTTGTACTTTCCTATTTATTCGAGTAGGGGACCTATGATAGAAATTCGAAAAATAAATCGACACAAAGCACGGGTGTTGTAATTTTAAAAACTTGCTGTGTCCTGTGATGTTATTACCTGTGATGATGCTGATCAGGTTGGTTAGTAGTAATAAATAATATTACTTGGCTCCAGTGGCAAAATAAGTGAAGTTGGAACCACTTAATATATGCAACAGGACAAAATTATGTAAGTGTTTAGTGATTCGTTTGGGCGAAGGTAATACACCATAAACATCATCATAAAACACCCATCTCCCGCGTCAGTTTTTGTGCTCAGTTGTGCTTACCTGAAGGATCTTCACAAGCCATTCAAGCTATAAGCTCCACTCACATCCCTTATGTACAAACGAATGAAATAAATTTTGAAATTGAAAGAATTCTTTACAGGCACTTCTAGGAAAAATTGCTATACACCTTGTACGCAACAAAAAATACAAATCAGGCAATAAAAATTTCAGGATGATCAATAACAAAAAGCTTTTCGCAAAAAAACAATAAGTTGACAGACATGAAAGGCCTCCCAGATTTAAAGATATTAAATACAGGCTTTAAACAATCTCAGTTTTAGTATACCAATCCTAAATACTCTGGAATCATTTTCTCTGTCGTCACAAATTAGGTAATTAAATCTTGGGCGTACGGATATACACATGCTGAGGTCCGGATTTTCTGGAGACGGCTCAACAATATTGATTAGCAAAACATCGGCATCTTCCTTGGTTTCTTCCGGCTGCTCTTCTCCTGAAAATGAGCGTCCAGTTTAGCCTCGTGAATTTTTTTTATTGCAGCCACAGCTGCGTTTGAAAGTTATATTAGTTTTTAAATATTAATAAACGGTTATTATAATTTCTCCAAATCATTGTATGTCAAAACCAAATGATATAGGTACCATTGTGTCGTTTTTAAATGATATTTGTCTTCGGTTTTTTCCGCAAGAACTGGATGATGTTGGATTTCGGGACAAAATAATGGAGAAATTTTAGGGATTTTAGTGAATGATTGGCCCTGAAAGCCCCATTCGCGGGACGCCAATTGGAATTGGAGTAAGAGTCTACAGAACTCTCACTCCAATAGAAGGTATTGAATCGTCATCATCTGAGTCTGATGACTCAGATGTGACCTACGCTCACTCAAGGCGAACGCCTCCTCGACGAGTGGTTCGCCGTCTTCATTGTCAGCAGCAGCTGACCGTATTTTTAATTAAATTGTGTTTGCAATTGTGAGTGTATTTATAATTCGTGATTATGTGTGTGTTGTGTGCGAATGTGTAATTAGGTTTATTTAAGTATAATTAGGTCATCGGGAGGTGATTAAAGGTCACAGGTCATCAAATACCGGAGAAGGGGTTTGGTCGCTGGCCCGTCACGGACCAGCGACATCCCCAATAGCTACACACCCTCCTACTTATGATGTTGTTATATGATTTATATTTTTGATATCTTTGCTACAATAAGTTTAGAATTGTAGTTAGAATAATTGGTAATGATTATTAAACTTAAATTACTAATTGGCATATCTAAAAATTTCCATTGGTCAATAAAATCTTGTTTCTCACAAATCTGATGTTGTAATATAATAGTTATATTATGACTGAAATTGTACTAGTAGTAACGCAATACTATGTACAAGCTGACCCTTCGCAACAGTGTGCATCAAACGCAATAAGTACGACGCAAATGGGTTGTTGGTTTGTGCGTTTCAGGATTTCTCGAATACATTTTATTCCTGCCAGTAGTTGCAACATCAGGAAAACGTATCAAATCATAATCTTGCAGTTGTCGAGTAGCACGAAATTAATTATTAGCTCTTAATCTATTGCTTGTTGGTTAGAACTAGGCTAATATGTTCCCAGTATCGTCTTGTGACAGGATTCCTCTCTCGATCGAATCATTGAATCAACAAATGCATTTCATGTTTCACTTGCAAGACATCAAATACCTTATTGAAGTTTTGGATGCTAAAGTTTATGTGGCAATGGTAGGTCATAACTTGTCCTTTTACCCATAACGACAATAAAACTACGAAGTAAATCAGTAAAAGGATCACACTGAAAAATTGAAATATTGTGTAGAAACGAATTGAACAATCTTCCAACAAATAAACAAAAACTAAACAAGAAATATTTACTGATGAGTGGAGATTTAACCACTGATCAGGTAAAAACAATATTTTATGCAGCGGAGCTATTCGGGTTATGAGATGAATGCTGTTGTTAGTTCTCAGTTCGTGAAGAATTCGTCAGCTGTGAGCTGGATTACCTCATCGTATTCAATGGTGGCTTTCCTTAACACTTGTTCCTTGGTAGCAAGTTGGAAGAGAATACCACTTATATAGAAGTATGTATGCATAATATGTGTGTTGCAGATCTTTCCGTACTATTAATTAGTAAGATCTATAGATCCCAGACAAAATCAAGTTGCCAAGATTGAAGAGAAGCATAATTTTACGCACAGCTTAGAAACTTTATGTGCGTAATATAACAAATCAAATGAAGGCACACGAACATACCTTCCTAACTAATGATGCAATCAAACTTCAGTAACTATGAAAAGTTAACACACCACCACTACCACCACTGTGCTATGGTAACCAGTAGTTCGAATGGAGGTACTAGGCCTTTTCCCACTATACTCCACTTGTCTATGCATCTTACATGGCCTTAGCACGCTCAGTGCTTTCAAATGTACCAATGCATGTGGTCACTACTCTCTCTCCTCTCTCTCCTCTTCTACTCTCTCGCAATTTCCTCGCTAACTGAGAATGAACGATTATTCGGAATTTGGGAATTTGTGCACATACAAGCAGTTGCTAATAATAAAAAGTCCTGTACCCCCTGTTTAAATTTTGTTTGTTTTCAGCCTCTGTGAATTACCGGATGTATGGTGGTTATAAAGAATCGTATTTTTGCAACAAGCGAAGAGAATGAAACGAAGTTTGTTTTATTGCCGCTGTTGTGCCACAAGTTTCTGAAAAAGCTAGGTTAAGTGTGTCTTGCGCAACAAACTTTTCCATATTCCTCCTTGGAAATTTGCTGGAATTGAAGAAAAATTCTACGTGTGTTCTGTATGAAACAATCTGTGATAAGCATCCTCGTTAAGACTGTATGACTCAGGAAGGAATTGCAAGTTTATGAAGTCAGGGGAGAAGTGTACTCTTGCATTCACTCGCTTCATAATTCTCCGTAGATCACAAAAACGAAGATGACGTTGAACGAGAAGATGTTCCGAAGGTAAAACCATCAAACGCCACAAGATGCTAAAGCCGGATTCAGACTGAAACATGTATTTTTGCATTCAACAAGTGAATATTACTAGTCTGAAGTGGACGGGTATACACTTCCAGAGAAAGTTACAGAGCAAAGTAGATATCCTGTACCGTTACACGTACGCATGTAAGTGGATTCAACCAATGCTTGTTTAGTCTACCTTGAAAGAGTTTTGGCTCAAACAGACAAACAGCCTTAACAGTGCTCTTGTAAAAATAGATGATAGAATAGAGACCAGCTTCCGATTGTTATGACGATGAATGTTGTTACCTGTACAGCAAGTAGGTCAGCTGTGTGTTGGATTAACTTATCGTAAACAATGCTGGCTTTCCTCAACTCTTCTTCTTTGCCAGCAAGCTGTTCTTTAAATGCAACTACGTCTTCATCCAGTCTTGGCGAGGTTGTATTCTTTGCCTTGATTGTTCCATGTAGGTCTTGTTTAACGCAAAATTACGAATTTTTGCTGCCAGACTTCCGAACTGTAGATCTTTTCAGAAAAACTATTGGGCTGGGGGAGGATGCAGAAGATTTGTAGCTAGTAAAGTGGGCGTCTACCTCTATGATATAATTCACCTTCTCCTCTCACCACCAACCTTGCTTCTCCTTCTTTGCCTTCGGTGTCCAAAAAGATCCATCCTATTCTCTTGCGAGGCTGCTTCTCTTTTTGTACAGGCATTTTGAACATCCAATTTCAACTTGAGCCATTTCACGAGGTCCCTTTCTTCATGGTCTTTACATACCAAATAGTAGCGAGGCAAGATGACCTAAATAAGACCTGCAAGGGGTTTCCATTTACCTTGAATGAAGGCTCTAAACCATTGACATTCTGACTGAAGCTTCATGCACTCTGTAAAATTGTAATGTTGTCTTTACTATTTTGCACAATTTTGATTTCTAACGTTGGAAACATGTGTTTAGGTCAGTTCGGTCAGCACATTTACAGTTGTAGTCACACATGTAGTTAGCAATTGTTTGAGATCTTCTACTGCTGAGCACCTGTCTTCAGCTTTTTGATAAAGCCACTTGTTTTAACTTTTCCAATCTCGTCATTAAATACTTTCTATGCCATTATATTGCGTTAGTTGAGTCGTTATTCACATTGGTAACTGATTGTAGCTTGAGCTGACATTTTCGATAATGATTCCAGGCTTCACTTCAATTTGTTCTAGTAGTTATCTTCTTCAACCTATTTATCGTGTGTATTGCTTCTTGGTAAGTTTTAGTCATCCAGATTGGTTTTGATATCTTCGTTCGTACTTTCTTAATTTGAAAATGTTTATTCAGTTATATTTTACAAAGTTAGTTGAACTTATTGTCGATGTCATCTTAGTTTTCTAGCGCCCACCAGGGGGCATGGGTGATAGTTTCTTCAGTTGCAGCTTAATCAATGTTTTTAAAATCTCGACCAACTCTAGATTCATTGGTTTTACGAACCTTGTTGTTTACTTTCCTAACTGAATATATTTTGTCATCTGATAGTGACATCTGTCAGATCTAATGACTGCATAGGTTTATTTAGCAATTAAGTGAGAATGAGAGAAAGCAACGCAATAATTATATACGTGAGAATGAGAGAGAATTCAACCGTGAAAGCAGGAATAAATTATGCTATGAAAAACATTAACAAACTGACATTTTTCCAGTGGTTTTTGGTGTTGGGCGTCAAAGTTATTATTAAATTACTACTGCGGATTCAAGCAAAATAAAATGAGGGATGAATACAGCGGAAAGCACGAGACGTAGAATCCTAAAACATTATTTTGGAGAGATTTTGTTGGTTTTATTACAAATAAAGGAAATGAAGAAGTACTAAAAGAATGCACATTTCTATGATTTGAAAAATATCACACAAGAAGCTTAAAAACCAACTGGGTAAAATAATGACTTAAACAATTGACTAGGATAATAATAGACAAAAATAATAAACCAAAAATTCGGATTAAAACAATGAGAAATAAGCAAGGCAAGACTTGGTGATCACAAAGGACTCATACAGCTTCAGAGCCGGGATTCGGGACTTCAAATAAGTTGCCATAGTTCTTTATTTTTATAAAATAGTTAGTCACTGATGGGCAGAAAAGCTTAAACAACAGCTGTCTTATATACTACAGGCTGAATGGCATTTTATAATTATACTACGAACTATGTACTAAATTATGCTACAAACTAATAAAAATATATTTCACTTTATTTTAGTACGGCTTATTCGAATTCAGTTTCATCGATTAGTAAAACATAATTAATTATTAGATAAAATTTATTCGACGAGTCCTTTTGATTGGA
>JAQGAC010002475.1:0-10235 GCA_034696585.1 Isotomurus maculatus
TGACCTATCACTGGAACGAATTGTTAACCAATTATGTGATACCTGCCACGTTAATAAACTATACTATGACTATGAATGTAAGTAGATTAAGTCAATGGTGCAAAAATAATAATAAATTCTCCGATTACCAAGCTGCCTATAGAGGAGGATATGGGTGCGAAGATCATATCTTCGTACTAAATAGTACTTAACAGTTGAATGTTGGTAAAAATAGGAATTTGTACGTATTGTTCGTAGATTTGTCTAAAGCTTTTGATAATATTAATCATTGTAAGTTATAAATAGCCTCGGATAAACTACTAAGTTTATGTCTACGCTTAAGAATATGTATTCAAATGTTCAAGCTAGAGTTAAAACTAAAATCAATCAAAGTGATGTGTTTAATATTCTTAATGGTGTGCTACAAGGGGAGAGTTTGAGTCCAAAGCTTTTTGCTCTATATATAGAAGATCTAGTGAGTTTGCTCCATGAATCACAGTAAACTAGCATAAAAATTGGTAAAATAGAGATTCATATATTGGTTTTTGCGGATGACATGATCGTTCTATCTAATAATGCCCATGACCCACAAGAAAAAATTAATATTCTTCTCAAATACTTCAAAGACCTGACTGTTAATATTTCTAAAACAAAAGTTGTGCTGTTTCGAAGGAGCAGAGTTAAGTTCACCTTACCTAGATTAACTTGGGATAACCAAGAAATAGAAATTACTGATAGATATACTTACTTAGGAGGTCCTTTTTACAGTAATGTAAGCTTTAAGTTAACGTGCCAGGACTTTATCAATTTATCACTAAATCTGAAAAAGCATGTGCACAACTTTTCAATTTGTTCTTCAGAGCCCGAATTAATACACTGGAGAGTAGATTAAAACTCTTTCGATTGCTTGTTAACACTGTCCTTAATTATTCCTCTCATATCTGGGGACTCAACTACTTAAATGAAGTACAAAAATTTCATAACCGGTTCCTCTCGAAACTATTATTTATGCCTAAGTACACCTAAACAAGACTACCTTAGATAAATCCAATGAAACACTTACATCAGTAGAAGAAAGAATCAGTCAGATGGATACTGGTAAAGCTAGAGCAGAACTTCAGAAATTAATAAAAAATATGTATGATCAGCATCTACAAGAAGACTTACACAGAATGCATGATAGCTTAAGTATGCCGTACTATAAACACATAATAACCTGCACCAAACCAATGGATATTTTTAATAACACAGAACTGGAAATATATTACTACTTGTGCAACTTAGATCAAATATTCCTAGAATAGCTATTAGCAAAACAAAAGTTAATTTAGAAGGACTTAAATATTACTTTGCTCATAAATTAACTAATGATATTGACTGTAAATTGTGTACTTTAAAAGAGCCTGAAGATCTAACACTTGTCCTACGCTTATGTCCTGCGTATCACAACGAAAGAACTAAACTTTTCGGAAAAAATTTAATTCCCTGTAAGACAGAATTCTTTCTAAAGTTTGTTAACAAAATCAATACTAATATATCTAAGAGATTTATATGCATATGTAGAGAAATGCCTCGAAATAAGAGAAGAATGGTACACCACGTTTGAAATATAAATCAGTCGGATAAGAATAAGTAACTATACATATATTATAAAATATTGCGATTGTAAAAGCTGAAGCTACATCAATCTTGAGCAATAAAAACCTACCAATACCAATACCATATTGAGGCGAATGACTTCAAATGTCAACCATGTAGATTTTATGACAGTATTTTTTTAAGCAGTGGAGTTGTTAGTTCAAGCGACTTTAACCGTTGCTTTAAGGCTAACAAAATAAAAATCATTGTAAAATGTTCGCTAATCTCATCATTATTGAAAATTCGCCACTTTTGCCCAGCTTAAATCGGAGGAATAGTTATATCGACTTTTTTAGATAAGTTAGCAGTGACGATTTCAGATTACTGTGGATTGTAACATTGTAATTGTAAGCTACGCACATCTGATTTCACACCTCACACTGTGGGATAGTTAGCCCCGTACTTCAGACATGGTAATCCCCGTTCTCTTAACATCACAGACATGAGCCCTAAACAAAATTAACTTCAAATCCTTTACTTTTTAATGAGTATCGCTTGCTAAGGAACAAGATCACATCACAATGTAGACCTAATAAGAAAAAATACTTTCAGAGGCTATTCAATGAATCTAATAGCTCTCTTCAATGAATCTAATAGCTCTCTTCAATGAATCTAATAGCTCTCTTCAATGAATCTAATAGCTCTCTTCATTTAATCGAATAGCTCTCTTCAATTTTGGAATTCATACAATTCGTTAATTGATTCCAAGTCAATTAATGAACTTCTGTTCAAAGGTGAATTGGTAAACAAGCCTTCTGAAATAGCCACTGCAGATGCAGTGATTGTAAATCCAGAACTGACCTCAAACTATGTTAACTTAGCCCAAAAGGTTAACGGATTAAGTTCGGAGATACGCTTTCCTGCTGCATTAACGTACATCAAACACACCAATGTGAACTGCTCGCCTGGTTTGTGTCTCATTCCCCCGTATTTTGTTAAAAAGTTTGCTTCACAGCTCTCTCCAGTAATTTCTGACATTTTCAATAAATGTCTTACCGAAGGGTCTTTCCCTGAGCATTGGAAAACAGCTTTGGTGACCCCTATTCTCAAACAAGTCAAAATAAACTAGATCTAAACTCGTACAGACCTATATCTGTACTTCCTTGCCCAAGTAAAATGCTTCAATCGCGAATTAGCAGTAGAGTTGTAATTTTCTGTAATCAAAGAAACTCACTGCATAACTGTCAATTTAGATTCAGAAGAAATCATTCTACTTATCACGCTCTAACGCATGTCACTCAAAAGATCTCAACTCGATTGATAATGGCAACTATACCTTTGGAATTTGTATAGACCTCGTTAAAATTTTGGATACTGTCCCTCATTCTCTTTTAATTGAAAAGCTTATAAATAATTTCAGTCTCACCGATTATTTTGTTAGAATTTTATACTCCTATCTGAACTCTCGTGCTGCCAAAGTTAAAATAGGCACTTATCTTATATTTCCAATTCATTCCCTATTGTTTGTTCTGTTCCACAAGGGTCAACAATCGGGCATATCTTGTTCAATCTATTTATAAATGGTATTTGTGATGTAATCGCTGATGAGATAGGTCTGTATGCGGACGACATTGCGTTAATTATCTCAGATTTGAAATTCGATATTTTGATCGAAAAATCTAAAGGTTTCAGAATTAAATGAATCGTGTAACTCAAATGGAATGAGTATAAATAGGAAGAAATCCTACTTTGTCTTGTTCTTTAATCGACGAATGAAGAATATACCACCAGACATTCCTTCAATTGAAACTGATTCCTTTTCTATTAGTAGAGTAAAAGAATTCAAATATCTCGGTGTATGGATTGATGAAAATCTTAACTTTGAACATCACGTAAAATCTATAATCTCAAAAATTAACTCAAGAATTTATTTTTTCCAACTACTTAAGCGCTTTTTGCCTCAAGATAAGCTTCCGCAGATATTTCGTGCAGTTGTTCTCTCTTGTAACGAGTACTGCGTATCGATATGGGGTTGTTGTTCCTCAATACTTTTGTCTAAATTACATAACATTATATTAAAGTGTATGCGAAATCTTTACTCCCCACGTAAAGTCGACACACATACCTTGCTTAAATAGTTTTCCGTTCTTCTCCCAAGTGAATACTCGGAATATTATTTGTAACTTTTGTCTATTAGTTAGTGAAGCATAACACAGCTATCCCTCAAGTGCTTCAGCGTTTTGTTGACCACCCAACCGAAACTGGAAGGTCATATCGTAATAATAATCTATTATTACGATATATATATATATAGGTATTTTTGTTACAAAAATACAGAATTAAACAAAGAAACCAATCTTTGTAATTTACCTCAATATTATTATACCCTAAAAATTATATTTATACGAACCTCCATAGTTAGTGTGTCTGGTTGTAAATCAGTTTAATCAAACTGTACTCGTTGACAATAAAGATTCATTATTATTATAATTATTATTATTAGTATTTATTTATTTTTTGAAAACTCTCTATATATTTTTGTTCTAAGCTTTGGAATATGCTACCGTCTTCAATAACTTGTAAACTTTAAGAAGGCGGGTTTAAGAAAAAAGCTTAAATAAATTGTAAATTGTGGTTGGAAATTACCTTTTCAATTTATATGCAGTTTTGCTCATGGAAGACTAGTCAATTGATTAGAAACCTTAAGTAAAATCAAATTGGGTGCTCTAGCCCAAACTAAAAGCATCTATCAGCTTACAGTTTGTGTCCTTTTCGAATTGCTCTTGGAAAATTCATTTGTTAGTCGGACGGTTTATCCGTCAGCAACAAGTGAACGTATTTAGAAAGATTTGTTCCGTACCTTTCCATCCATAGTATTCCAGGTTTAAGAGCCTGATTCAGTCCTACCAACTTCATTTTGCGAATTGCATGAATGTACTTGCTGTTCAGCCAAGTGTGCTGTTTCTTGAGAGTCCGCTTCTTCCGGGTCTTCCGCCTCCTCCTAATTGAAGATGGAACTGATCTACTATTGCAATATGAGATCATTTTATTAAGCCTCTCATGGATTTTTTATTACTGCAAGCTGAACGGCCTCCTTGATTAACTAAGCTAAAACTCTATTGCGATAACACTTTATCCTATTTTGTTTTCAAGTTAAGTTTCAACCTATTTAATATTTTTGGAACAGGAGTAGCTTTTGTTTCTAGCAACGTCCTTTACAAGAAGACGATGAGAATGAATAGTCTGCGTGCACAAAAGGTAAAGACAATTCATTCTTGATATTTGCAACTAATGCCAATAACTTTACTTGCTCGGCGTCCGGACTATTTATTTAGGAGTGAAATGTTATTTACTTTGTAAGAAATCTGTCTAATATAAAATTCACCCCACTTTGTAAAGAGGCTTGCTTGAGAAAACAAATGACGGAAACAAGTGCATTGTCTAACTAGAAATATTGTATTTGGTATATTTGATCATGCAAGCGCAGGTAAGTTGGGCTTATAGGAGTAGGATATTGGAGTACGCACGAAAGGTGTCCGTCTTGCCTCTCGTCAGCTTTTTTGTATCTTCAACGATTATTCACGAACTAGCCATCGGTGCCCGTGGAACGGGCATAGCTTTTTCGAAGGATAAAATTTTTAATATGCCATCGCGAATTTCCACTAAGACCAGTTGCAACAATTACATCAGTTTTTGGAAACAAACATCCTCCACCATTGACTTAATGAAGCGAGTATAACATTTGTATCTGGGCATTAACCTGCGTTTGGCAATGCTAACATCATATTTAGGACCTCATTAAAAGGTAATTGAAAATAACATCCAGTTGGGAATCTTAACGTAACATTGGGAAACAACGTCACAGTTATAAGTTGTTGACATCTTGCTGGGGATACTTTCATCTCGTTGCGCGTTGGTGACACTAACATCTCGTCGGGAACGCAAACTTCTCCACCGAAACCTGAACGCCTCGTTGGGGACCCTACAATTTCGTAGGGAACCCTTAAGCCTCGTTTGGGACCCTATAATTTTGCAGGGGACCCTTACGCCTCGTTGGGGACACTAACATCTCGTCGGAGACCCCAAAATAACTTTAGGGACCCTGACATCCAGTTCGGGACCCTACCATCACGTTGAAAACCCTAACATCTCGTTGAGGACTCTTACATCCAGTTCGGAAACCCTACATCTCGTTTGGCACCCTAACATCTCGTTTAGGACCCTAACATCTCGTTTAGGACCCTAACATCTCGTTTAGGACCCTAACATCTCGTTTAGGACCATAACATCTCGTTTAGGACCCTAACATCTCGTTTAGGACCCTAACATCTCGTTTAGGACCCTACCATCTCGTAGGACCCTAACATCTCGTTTAGGATCCTAACATCTGGTTGGAAACCTTTGCATCACGTTGTAAACCTCCATGCCGCATATAAAAACCTGTCGTCGAGTTGGGGATCTTTGATCTCAATGGGAAACCAAAATTCTCTTTGTGATGCCCTCATTTGGGGAATCTAACGTCTCGTTGGAGACGCTAGCATATTGTTGGGGGCCCTAAAATCTTGTTAAAGATCGTATTATTTCGTCGGGGACCTGTAGATGTGTAATATGGCATCGGAATTTTCCTGTATCATTTTTTGAGTGGCTAAAATTTCGTTGGATAGTTTAAATATCATAAGTTGGCTTCTCTTTGGGATCCTAGATCTTAATTTTGGACTCTTAAGTCTCGTTGGGGACCTTGAAGACTCATTACTGGAATGAACTCTCGTTGTGGATCTTGATATTCTTTTCACGACGACAGTGTAGCGTTCCTCAGATCTCGTTAGAAACCCCAAAATCTAAATGAACCCCTGATTGTTGTTAGTCATTTCAGTAAAGAAGTCCTCGTCATTGGTCGTTTCATTCAGTTAGGTCATATTCGTAGGTAATTTTAACCAATGGCGTCATCGTCATCAGGTCCTTTCGAACGACAGTCCTGAGCGACTGAGCCATTGTCCACCTTGCAAGTTAATTGAAAGCACCGTTTTCTGTGTCAGTCAAGTGACGCTACTTGGACTTCTCGTGTAAGTGTCATCGTTTGAAGTGATCATGCTTTCAAACCGTCCAAAATTAGCTATTTAATCGTGTGCTGCAAAATTCTTTTGGAAAACATTTATCAATTTTCCCACTCACAACAATTGCAAACATTGGTGTCAATTGATGCGCTTTTTAGCCTGAAGCATTTTTTATACGCAAATATGTGTATTTCCCTATGCTAGTAACGTTAAAAATTAATGCCAAATTTTTTGAAATGCGGACTATTTTTCAAGCCGATTCTGGTGTCATATAACTCTATTAGTTTTTAAATTTCAAAAATAATTTGAGGACATTAAACATGTCGTTGGGGTCACTACAATATCTTTTGGACCTATACGTTTCCTGGGTACCCAGTAAGTTGTTGCTGGATTTTATGCTTCGTCCTGTCAGGGACAATTGCATGTCATCTGGGGCTATAAAACTATAAAAAATCAACCACGTAGTCTCAAATAATTTAAACACAAAGTCTCACTTCACCCCAAAAATCTTGGCGGTGGATTTAAATCCGTACTGACAGACAGACAGCCTTAAGCCAATTAGGAATTTAAAACTATAAACAATCAACCACGTAGTCTCAAATAATTTAAACTCAAAGTCTCACTTCACCCCAAAAATCTTGGAGGTGGATTTAAATCCGTACAGACAGACAGACAGGCTTAAGCCAAATAGGAATTTAGATTTGGGTGAAGTCGCTTATAAGTTCGGCCTCGCATGTTTTTCTCCCAAGACTAGCCATCGGAGCCCAGCGTCATAAAGGCCAGGTAAACCTTCACAAAACCCATTTCCTCGCATTAGGAAATATCTATAATACTAATTGACATGTGTCCGACCGTCTGTACTATTTTAAAACTCCCCGCTAATCTGACTAATAGTGTTTGGGGTAAACTGAACGATTCCTGATCTTCGTGAACGACATGTAAGTGTCCTATGCGCATGGTTGGTAACCGAGTCATTCCGGAAAACAACAGAAAAGTGTCTTTGTCGTTTCTCCACCGTATGCAAAATGTTCAGTGGCACCATTATGTTTCGACCTCTCACCGGCGTCATTTTGCCCCACCACAGTCTGAAGATGCCCCTTCCCTAACGATTAACTACCCCCGCCACTAGATGGCACTCAAATTAACTATCCCCATAGTAGCGTAAATTCTTTCGCCACTAGATGACACTTATATCAACTAATCCCAGGGGTAACTAATTTCGCCACTAGATGGCAGCTTTGATACATTCTCACCGTTAGGATTAACAACCGGCACTCATGTATCGTAGCTGTTTCTCCAATGGTTGGAGAAAAAATCAACACGGTTTACCGACAAGCCCAGGGAACGGAAACCAGCCTTAAATCGTTGGAAAAAATCCCTAATGATTGAAAAAAGCCCTCAATTGTAGCATTCTAGATCCTTTCATAGGGAATGTTCCAATGACTTTCTTTACAAAACGCTCCTTTAGGATTAAAAACAATCCACATCAAGGGGCAGCCGTTGCGATGCCCTTTATTCACGCATTTGCGATGCCTGCATAACGGAGGTTCCGATATTTTAAAAAATTTCATCCAATGCTGGATTGGAAATCAGCCCCACGGGTTTAAAACATGTTGGAAACAAGCCCCACGTGTTAGAAATCAGTCCTAAAGGTTAGAAACATGTTGGAAACAAGCCCCACGTGTTAGGAACTAGTCCTAAGGGTTAGAAACACGCCTTACGTGATAGAAACAAGCCTCTCGGGATAGCAAAAATCCCCACATTGTAGAAAGAAACCCCAGCAGTTGAGAAAGAGCCCCACGTGTTGGGAACAAGCCCCAGGAATTGAAAATAAGCCACAGGGATTGGATTGGAAACAAGCTCCAAGGATTAGTTAAGGCACTTGCGATGCCTTCAATTACATCATTTGCGATGCGTTCAAATACGTCATTTGCGATGCCTTCAATTACGTCATTTGCAATGCCTTCAATTACTCTCATTTGCGGAGGCTTCAATTACGTCATTTGCGATGCCTTTATAATGGACGTTCCGATGGCTTTATATATATTTTAACTTTCAACAATACATTAGAATTTGCAAAACTTTAGGATTTACAACGTGACGTTCTTATTTGCAACCTGACATTACAATTTACAACTTGGCGTCAGAAATTACCATGGGATGTTAGTATTTCCAACGTGACGTTAGGATTTCCAACGGGACGTTAGGATTTTCAACGGGGCGTTAGGATTTCCAACGGGACGTTAGAATTTCAAACGGTACGTTAGTAGTTACAGCGAGACCTTAAGATTTACAACGAGACGTTAGGACTTACAGTAAGATGTTAGGATTTACAGTGAGACGTTCAAAAATCATGTTTTAAATGTACGAGTACCAAAACAATGTACAAGCTTCAATGTCTTTAGGGAAAATATCCGATGCTATGGAATATTGCAAATTTTTTATCCTTCCAAAAAGCTATGCCCGTTCCACGGGCACCGACGGCTTGTGTTTGACTAAAAGAATAAACTATACATGTCTGTCTACAGTTTTGAAGTCAAAATTCGACATTGCGGAAAATTGTAAAAAATTTCAACGTTTTCCAAATCAAAATTTCGACATTGACGAAACTTACCGTCGAAAAGTCTACATCAAGGTTCGATTGGATGACATCCTACCTTCCACCTCTACCCAAATGGACTCCCTCTACCCCCATAAGGAGTAAATGCAAAAGTTTCAAACTGGATCATCTCCGCCAATTTTAAATATAATTGAATTTTTTTTAGTGTAGCTTATTGATACTTTCAAAAGTTAGGTACTCAGAATTTCGATTTATTTCCTGGCCACTGAAATAATAAGAATTTTAGGCCAAAATGGCTATTATTTCAGTCAAAATGCTTATTGTTTCAGTATTCTTATTCGGGAAATTGGGGCTACGGGACATATGGGCTCCGTTACATGGATCCACAAGAATCTTAAATAATGTCAAATCGTAATTGCAAAGATGTCGAAAATTCAAAATTACAAGGGCGTCGAAAATTTTCCAATATGTTCATGTCAAAATGTCGAAATTAACGAAAGTGTCCAAAAACGACAATGCGTTTCTGCATTTCTCACTATTATGCAGTTGGTAAATAGGGATCGTTGTCAGGCCGTTACCAGCAGGTCCATCATCAAAATTAAACCCAATTCTATCCAAGGCCACTTGCAAATTATTAATAATTCACTGGTTTTATGTGCGCTATTCGAGATTGTCTATTTAGAAACGCAGTGAATTATTTTATCGAGCATATTTTTTGCGAAAACATATACACTCCTACCAGTCCTACTATTAAATGATGAACAATAAGTTTATCTCAGTTTACCAATCTTCTGCCGTAACCGAAGGAGTTCATTTTATTGATTCTTTTTTATTGTTACGCAGCAAAAATTCTACGTTTTTCATATTACTGTCAATGACAGGAAATATTATGATTTAAAATGACGTTTGAAACGTTAGAAACCAAAAAATGAATTGTGAGATTCTAATAATTTATTAGTATCTTGAGTAAGAATGAAAATAAGTTAATCGAAAGATCTCTTTCCACTTTGTGGACACGACTGTTGGACGTAGTCGAGACAGAAGCCTCTGTTCTCCTGGTCCGG
>JAQGAC010002476.1:0-10234 GCA_034696585.1 Isotomurus maculatus
TTTTTTACGTCGACATGTGTCGACTAGTATGTGTCGCACTTCTCAACTCGCGTATCAGTTGAAGACCCTTCCTGGTTAGTCATTAGAATTGCTACTAATCATCAATGCAATTTACCTTGACTTGAAAAGCTCAGAAGTACCTTATGCTTTTAAGAACGAATACATAACAACATACTCCCTTGGTACGACGCAACGATGCCTATATGTCTTCGACGGTAATTTTAGAACGTACAATTATATCTTATATTGCAAACCTGGAACAGATTCATGCGATAGCTTCAACGGCAGGACATACATCTTTCGAAATAATGTCCATTAGGGGAGATAAGGGAGTCAGAGCTGGTCATTGTCAGGATGGCCCTAGCAGCTGAAAAGACTAGAAATATGCGTCTCATCACACTTGAAACTCAAATTGCGCCAATAGTTGCTTTTGATAATTTATGAAGAGGAATATGTGCAGCTAAAATTTGCTGCACTATAATTTATAGGAGTTTTGCACACCACTGGATTGCTTTGTAAGTGTGGCTAATTTGTTTCAGGTTCTAGTCGTAATTGAATCTTGTGGGTTATCTGTGGGTTAGCGCAATATTTTTACTGTAGGTTGTTAAAAATCTCATCAGAAGTATGCTGAGCTAAATCAACATACGGATCTAACACGTCTAAGTCGTCATTACCCACTATAATTAATTTTCCACAGCATATTTCCCCGATTTTTCAAGTGCTACTAGAGCCATTTCATGTCAACTGTATTAGTATGAGCAAAGTCATATTTGAAAATCGCTGTAAAGGCTTGGTTGTTAATTTTTGAGTTCTTCCCGTGACACTTTTGTTATTTTTGACACAAAATCATACTTATTCCGGTTTTTTGATTCCGAAATTCTGCATCACAGCTCTTTTTTAAAGTACACGCAAAATCCTAATTTTCACCTCCTTAAATACTACTAATTTTGATTTTGTCATTCTTTTTTTGCTTTTTCGAAAAATTTGGAAGTTCCCGAACAATTTTGAAACACCAATTTCGGACTGTCGCCGGTACCTGGACCGCTTGGAACTTCGCACACATGCTGACCGGACTTGTATGTGACACATTATAAAATGGCAACCGTCTAATTACCGGCGACATGGCAAAATTAACGTTTCAAAATTTCGTAAAAATCTATATTTAGACAAAATACAGGGACGTGAATGTAATTCCAAACCTTATACGTGCAAGTGTACTACCTTTATTGTGTGTGAAGAGAGTGTGAGGGGGGAAGGGGCACTTGAGTGTTGAGTTCGTGCAACCATTGGCTTTATTAGGTCTCGGCCTAAATGGCCTGGCATTTGCACTTATATTCAGTTGTATTCCAATGTCTCCACTCAAAAAAGTTACTTGTGAAGCTGCAGGTGTAAAGCTGTGCGTAACATTTGTATGCTGGGGTGGAGTTCATCGTGATTTGTTCGCAAAATTAAACCAACTCAATGATGACTGTTATTCTTTTGATAAGAGTCAATGGTAAAGCGGGATATTTTGTATTTAATTAAAAACAACCATCCTCAACAAAGGTAGTGAGGAGTTGTCTTGGCATCTAAAGTATTGTACACTTAACAGCCCTTTTGAAAGGTTTGGGGCAGGTGGGGATAAGGTCAATTTGGCAGGAGTGGAGTTTTAGCTATGATAACATTATTCGAATCCCCATTTTATTTTACAATCCATCTATTTACTGGATGGGTGACAATGTTCAGGAAAGCCTTTTCCTAAAAACGTAGCAGTAATTAGATTAAATGTATTCTGTAGAATGTATTGGTTATGTGAATTTTAACCTTAAATTACCCGTAATTTTCAGTTAGTCAAGTAATAGTGTTGAGTATTTTGTTAAAGATAGATTTAATTGTATGGAACCTGCACCTCCACCATGTAACAGTTAACAGAGAACACAATTCTCTGTATTCTGATTTGGCCCCAGGTCTGTTTATTCATCGTTTTTTTCTATGTGAATTACAGTGAGAGTAATGACAATGACAATGATGGTAATGAGTAATTTGAATTATACAATAAGACAATAGATATGGTTTGTTTCTGAACCTGAGTGGTTTTAGAATTAAAAGAAAAGGTTTTGGAAAGAAGAAATCTACCACTGAATATTGTGAGAGTTACTTCTCATCAACTAAATCTTAAAGTCGTAATTGACCACTAGGGTCTGGTTATTCGTTTTTTTAGGTGGTAGACGTATTGAATTCACGCTAGGCGTATTTCAGCATAATACACATATGTTTGTGGACTTAATCATGGCATTGTTCTTCCCTTGCCAACTCAGAGTCCTGGTGCTACAACCTCGAACTACATTTTAATCCGAGTTGAGACTGGCTTAAATTGTTGCAATTAGAAGACTAAAGGTTGGCGGGGTCTAATTTCGTTGTTTTGATATCCTCTCCTAAACCTTTTCATCTGACATGATATGTGCCCCTTATATGTGCTTATGGTGATGCTTGTTTGAAAATGAAATCAGTATTGGATAAATAGTTCCGTCAGGTAAAGAATCACTTGCCAACATTTCCATTTTATAACGAATCATTATTAAAAGATCCCTTGTTATTTTGTGTTGCTGGTTGACTGATCTTCATCTTATACGACTCTAAGATAATGACGGGCAATACAATTTGACAGGTATAGTTCCTGTTGAATTTAGAATAACCGACTGCTTTTAACAGACTACTTTACTTCCAATGGCAAAATGTGAGGAATGTTAAATCAGTTAGTTATTTCAAAATTAATATCAACTAAACCACCGCAGCTATATGTAGAAAATTAAAAACAGATGTGCTAATGAGAAAAGTTTCCGCACTGCTCGGCAAACAACAACATTAAAAATCTCGAGATTACGTTTGAAAAGCTTTTGCTGTCCTTATAGAGAATATTCTGTTCAACATTTCTCTTGAAAATCAAATGCTAGCGACTAGTTTAGTTCAAGTTGCAAATTCTGCATACTACCCATTTTTCCGTAAACTTGTTCAAATTCAGAAAGGGTTCATAATGTGCTTTTTCTTAGGTGAGGTAAAAAGCCGGATTTCATACTCACCGAATGTTCCCCACCCCATAACTCTATCAAATATTGTCCAATTTGCTTCAAATTTTTTCTCAAATAGGAATAACTGTAGTCAGGTTGTACGCATTTAGCTTTTCAACTATATTTATCACACCCTTGCAACGTGAATTCAAAAACAAAATTAAAATTTGTTGCTACGCAAAATCGATGTGACTGATGTGGCCGTTTCAGTTAACTTTATAATATGGCTTTTAATCACCTTTCGATAGAGCATTTGCTGGCCCAGATCAGAAATGACTTGGCAGAGATATTGATATTTATGTGATAAATTAAATAAGAAGCAGAGGAAACGTCAAGGCAATGACTCCCAGCAGCATATATCTTTCAATTACTACCCTTTTGGCTTCAACTCTGTTTCTTATAGGTCTTGTGACTGAGAAGTATATTGCTTTTAGCATTTTAGCACAAACTATTAACAACCTGGTGTTGACATTCTGAAAGGAGCATTTCAAATCCGTTTTCATTCAAGAGTAACTGATTATTATAACAAATAAAATTAATGATCTTAAAAAGTAATAGTAAATTAATAAATTAATAATTAAATATTTCGTAATACTTCATTCTTAGCCCGGTATGTTCGTTACTTGCTATAAGTCAAAGACTGGTTTATGAATCTGGTTGAAGATTCCACCACATGTGCTTTGTTGCGAATCTAGTGCCAAAGTTTTCAATCAACTGGTAACCTCTGTGACCGATCGGGGTCATTAGGATCCAGCCCGTTGGGGTAGTTAGTTAACATTTTCAAAATCTAAATTTAACACTGTGATGAAAATATTCTCATTATTTAATTGGATGCAAAAGAACATATCGTGTCAAACCCTACCGACCCCCACCTCTTATATAGATTTCTGGTTGACTCCAAAATTTGGTCGGCTCATGACATTTACACTTAGAGTATGTTCATCAAATTGCCACCCGATTCATTACCCTAACCTGGTAGTAATTAATCGAAATAACGACGAACGGACCAATAGAATTCGCAGCAGACATCAAATTAGTCTTATAAGCCCCAGTCCTAGCTGACTGGCCTAAAAACCACCCGGTCGTTAGAATTGTTTACTTCTGAAGTGCCCATTCAATTTTTCACTCAGACTTGAATAATGTCCTTATCATCCGACGAAAAAAATCATCAGATTGGAATATGGAAACAGTCAAAAATTTCTTGGCATATAAACTGAATTACCTTCCGTTGGAGTGTTTTGTGCTCAGATCGTAGAATAATTCGTGAATATTTGGATACTATTTTTAGGAAGCGTTTCAATTTATATTTTTGAAGCCCAGATAAAATAAATGTACATGCAATTAAAAATCTATCCGTTATCCTTTTGAACGCAAATCACGACAGAAAAAGTTGGAAATAAAATTCGTTTCGTGGAAAAGTTCTCTTAGGTTCGGATACACTATGCGGTTATCAAGTAGGAAACAAGCTTCACTTGGGTTTGGTGCGCCACGTCCACCACCCACTCAATCTGAGTCCTTCGAAGTGTTGTCCTTGTTGCCCTAAAACGCATTGAGAATGAGGTCCTCGAGTTACTCACTCGTACTCCGCACCTCCTCCAAGCTCAAAATAATTTGGCCGATGAACGTCTTCCCAATCGCCCGACCACTTTCTGATGCAAGACGAAATGTCTCCACTGCTCTTTCCTTTCCACAAGGTGGCGTCAAGGTGAGTAATTCAAAATCAGCCCTGCCGGACGTTTGCGTGCTACGCTTCTGATTAACCCGCTCCCGGAGGGACCACAAGCAGAATAAACTCGGGATTTACATCCCGAAATTTGACTTATTTATATGATAGAATTTATTTTATTACAAGTGACACTTAAGCACATGTTCCCTGTACAATAAAATTTTTTTGCTCATCATATTAGTACAAGGACAATAAAATAGTGGTGATAGTATAACAAGGTACAAAATAGCCAAGGCGTGAACATTACGTTTGTGCGGAAGCAACGTGAGTGCTTACAAAACACACTTTAGGATTTTATTTTACAAGTTTCATGGGAGGAGTTCTTTTCATAAGATGAAAATTGCCTCTCGGTGTTGGATAAATATCGGTAAATCTACCTGGTGCTTACGTGCATGATAAAGAGGAAATATACGGTTTACTTGTGACACCAATACGATGTTTACTGTTGAAGAATACTAATCAGGATAAAAGGGATTGCCGAATACAGAACAAAAAGGCTTTCTAGTCATTGTCAATATTTATGTTGAAGAAGTTGCAAGTTGACTGTTAGGCCAGCTAGTCCATGCTAGATAGTTCTAGTATATTTAATTTATTGATTCATGAGTTTTCTGAATAAGAAGCATTGAAGCTTTTCGTTGCGTGACACAGACATACCAACGACATAGGAAAGCTAGAGCAGAAAGAAGGACAAGGACAAAAATATGGCATGTTTTTGTAAATGAATAAGTAAATGTCAGGAAGTAAAGTCAGGAAAGCTCATCATAAGCCCATAGGAGTGTTTAAACTACCAAATTTTCTTAGGTTTAACAAAATTGTGTACATCCCAACATTTTCAGCACGAAAATCCAGCCGAGTAGGTTTAAATCGTAAGGGATAGTCGACAAGAATTTTTCTGAAAGTTCGAAGAGTCCAATCCAGCTCCGTCTCTCATCACGTTCGCATTATCACAACCACTTTCTGTCCTTACCTATGAATGCAAGCTGGATGCTGAATGCCTGGAATTGAATGATGCACCCAAAAGTACTAAAGTTGATTCAATTCAATTATGTCTGTAGGTAATTCTACATACCCTGCAGGATTGCGGTTAAAAGAACCGTCGGGTGGGGTTTATGTTGACACCATTCTACCATTATACAAAAATTTGTGTCCCAGTTGAGGTTGGGCGGAAATGAGAATTTAAAGTTGTCGGGGTCTTGTTTCAGTCATTTACTATCCTCACCTAAGTTTTTTCATTTTATGTAAAAATTCAAATACCTTAAAGAAAATGTTCTCGTGACACATGGGTTAAGAAACTGACAGGTACCACACACATTACGCTTTTGCAGCACTGTTTCAGAATTTATTCGTAATTATATAATCGTCACCTTTCCACAGGAGATTTGAGAAACTATTTGTTATTAATAAGCTGTACTTATCATTGTAGTCGACAGATTTAACGGTTACAAGAAGATTAAATATAGGTTTTCTTCGTGAGCTTTCAACAGCAGGCTGCTGACTTCATCAGACGTAAAATAATTTTTCATAAAAGTTTAAAAGAATATTAAAGTTGTAGTAATTCTAAAATAAAGAAGTTGTAGTTTTGTAATTTAGAGTAGTCTAACGCAACCATTGGTTACCAGTCGTAAGTTATATAAATCCGAACGAGACTTGAGGTCCACTCCACATGGGATTAATTCGTGTTTCTTTAGAAGAGTTCATCGTGTGAGGATGAATTCTAATCTGCAACAATTCCTTGAATTTCCTATGATATGCTCGGTTTTCTTCTTGGGATAGCTGAATGGAGTTTGTCTTGATGGCATGTTAAAGATTCACCATGTGACATGCAACTTGTGATGTTTTTAGTCGCTTGTTTTTCACATCCGCCTCATGTTCTTCACCTCTTGTTTTAATACATCTGGAGGTCTCACCAATGTATACATGCTCACAATGTGCACATTCTAAAGCATATACTCCTGTGTTTTTTTGGGAGCTTGCCCTTGGCATTTGATAAAATTGTTCCTTATTTGATTCCTGGTAAGAATCATATTTTCAAATCTGAACAGCTTCTGACTTTCTGCGCGATTTTACTTGTTGTGACCAAACCAGGGTAAAAACACTCTCGCAATGATTTTCGTTGGTTTTTTATGTAACATTTGGTGAATTATAAGGGTTCTTCCTTGTCACGTACTCTGCTGAACTTTCCATCAATTAGTCTTCTAGGGTATACTTTTTGTTGAAGGACTCTCATAAAGGATCTCAGGTCTGACTTCGTCTGAATTTGATGATATCTTCCACGTCAAACTTAGAGGTTTCTTTATAATTTGTCGTTGTTTCCAAGTTTTCTTGCAGAATCCTGAGTGTTGGTTTTAGTAGTACGTTAGTGAAAACCTATACTACATCAATCGAAATTTCTCCTATTCGTGCTTTTTGGGAGGATAGCTGTTTCACAAAATTTTTGGGGTTATTTAAAGACAGACGATAAGTGGGACATGAGCGAAAGTCAACTGCAGGTCTAACAGGTACTTTTATCTTGTGGACTTTTGGAGCTCCGTATATCCTTGGACATTTGGGATTATTATCAAGAAATTTCTTCCTGTCTTCCTCTCCGATTTTCTTTTTGTCCACTAGTTCCTGTATATTATTTTCAACTTTGTTCTGAAAATATTTAGTTGCATCTGAAATGACTTCGATGTAAGGACCTTCCATTATAATTTTCTTCATATCTTATGGTATTAAATAACACATCTGCATTAACCTTATCTACTTTGATTATTGTTAGATTTCTGTCTTCCTTGAGTGATACTTCAGAGCGTGAAATTCAGTTTTCCCATTTTATCTTCTTTTGCAGTTCTGTCTTATTTTCTCTGCTTTTGTTGGAGACTGACATTCTCAGTTCATCCTTCTTAGATTCAGTAATTTTGTCCATATTCCAAAATCTCATTTTAATGGCAATCACTATGTCCGTCATAATGTCTAGTGGGTTCTAATGGGAAGTAAATAATTAAGTCCTAGCTTTAGAAGGATGAGCTGTATTTATATTTTGTTTTCAATTGCTGCAGGCTTGTGCAATTACAACTAAACTAGATTTTGGTGAATAAGCTCGAGGTAAAGTCAAAGTAATGATGAACAGGATGTTATATTCTTTAAACAGGGGCAAATAACACGGAAATTTATGACTCCTAATATTGGCCATTGTCTTGAATTGCCCCACAAAAATGTTCCCACGACTTCTCCCTATAAATTGTAGGGTATTAAAATTAATTAGGTAAGCTTGAATAGTTGGGTTGAAATGAATGGGTGGTCTTTCCAACAATCTCCCCTGGAGATCTCCAGGAGATCTTCACAAACCTCTCTGGTCTCCTGCACTCCGACAATTCGAACACGAATTTCTCACTCCACCTTCGTCTTTTAGCCGCAAACTCTGGCCAACTGATTCACATTGTTTACGTTGAAGTCAAGGAAGTTGTTCCTTAAGGGGGTGGGCTAAATTCTTAGCAACGAACTTTTGGAAATTGTTGATTTCTTGGGTTACCCAGCATTCAGCTTTCTCTAAACCCGGAGAAAGTTCCAACTTTCTCTTGGCGGTTGCCCCCACAACTTTCTTTCAATCGGCACACATCGGATTTTCCTTCTCCGAGAGGGGACGGAGGAGTACCTCCCGCGAGAAAGTGGAGAACAGCCAATCAGCACTGCTAGAGTTCAAAACGAGTTCCTTGAATTTGGTTTTTCCCACAAGTTCCCATTCATACCTATCTTTGTCGCCCTCAATTTCAGTGTGTGTCAGAAATAGGTTCAGTGACTCACTCGCATGAGCAACTACAGATTTTCTGTTGAAACTAAACTAACAGATATGAAACGTATGCACATTAGTATCACATATATTAGACATGATCTTGTGATTAATGTTGGTGGAAATAATATAATACTTAAAGGTTAATTAATTCGCTGATGAATTTACTGCCAAAAATTATGCTAAGATTTGGAGAAGAGATTGACTTGTAGTTCAAAATTATTTTTCTGGTCTTCCACTTCTACCATAACCTAATATTTATGGATGAATTTAGGAGCTGTGTGAATGCATGAAATCTTATTTTGCATTATGTTTGAGGGAAAAATTGATTTTGGGTTTCTGATGCGAAAGTCCCAAATTGAACACACACTTACCTTCTTCTGTTAGAATCAAGCTGAGTTGAGCCAGTCGGGTGAGCCATTCCTCCCTAAGGCCATTCCCATCCGCAGCGAACTCCGTAAGGACAAAAATATGACATGTTTTTGTAAACGCATAAGTAAATGTCAGGAAGTAAAGTCAGGAAAGCACGTCAAAAACCCATGAGTATTTAAACTACCAAATATCCTTAGGTTTAACAAAATTATGAAGATCCCAAAATTTCCAGCACGAAAATCCAGTAAAGTAGGTATAAATCATAATGGTTTATTGACAAAAATTTCTCTGAGAGTTCTACGAGTATAATCCCGCTCCGTCTCTCATCACATTCGCATTATATAATTTCGTGATTTTTGCTTTACTATGCAACAAGAACAACTGTTAAGTGTATATTTTACGATATTATTATTATGTACTACTTCTTTAATCAAGAAATCTCCAAGCTGGAGCAGTTACATCTAGATAAGTATAATTTCACACATTTTATTGGTACAAAGACAATTAATTAGTGGTGATAGTATGTTAAGTTACAAAAACACATTTTAGGATTTATGTAATAAAATTAAAATTAAATCAGAGGTCTGCAGTATTATATCATTTATTCATTTTTACAAAGTATTTATTTTAGCTACCTTCCCGCTTTATTTTACTTATCGCGTGAAATATCCGTAGCGTAACTTGGACCTAAATATCAACCATTATGAAGCAATTGCGAAAGCTGGGAAACCACAAATCTCGATCCTTGCAAAAAGCTAACGACTGATGTCATTAGTATACATTGACCAGAAATAACAACAGTCTTGCAATTTCTAATTGTGAAGTTGTCACTTTTCTTAAACTGAAATTTAGCATTGCTTTTAAATCAATCATTTCTTTTTCAATTGAATCAACATGTCCGCTCAAACCTATGAGGGGCTGCGATGGTCGTCGCAATCTCTAAAGGGATCGGTCCGCTGAGTTGCCATTCAACTGCTTCGACAATCCTCGCTCTTCACCCCATCCACAAAATGTTGGTGCCGAAGACGGAAAAGTAGACGTGGGGTCCTCCACCGTCTTCACGTCTGCGGGGAGAACTGTACATCCGACCGAAGAGGACGTCGTCAATGAGCAGAAGTCCCCGCAGTCTACTCTCTGGAGGAACTTCCTGTGGTTTTGAAAGAGCAGAGATGGCAGCAGCGGAGTTTTACGTATGGGGTCACTCACAACTTCTACCCAGGGAAAGTCGATAGGAAGTGGGTCTCTCAAATTGGCGAGGGATACTCCTCCCACTGACAGGCCGGAGATGTGGAGAGAAAGGGGAGTGGCTGTTCGTAGCTC
>JAQGAC010002477.1:0-10234 GCA_034696585.1 Isotomurus maculatus
GTCCCCCTAAGCCCCCTATGCATCCATAAGCTATACACATAATATTACCTGGACCCGTTCTATAGCAGGTGTCGAAATGTGCCATCCACTTTGAGTCCCATCTCCTGCATTCTTTAGAAATTTCAGGGGGTACGGGCACGGCACAGTGATCTTTGCAGGGGGACATATAGACGCACATTACGTTCCCATTCTCTGCCCAATCCGAGTGTGGGTATGAAGCTCCAATTTGGCCACTCACTCCTGTTCCCCCGTCTTCCCCGGCACCTCCATGTCCTCCCTTAACGGCAACCTTGAGCAGCTTCCCGTTCTCAATACGACCAACTAAACCTACGACGTTTCCTCCTGGTCCGCCATGTTTACCAGGAGTGCCGTTTGACCCGGGGTCTCCGTTTGATGGTTTCGGCTTTTCATTGCATTTCGCTTGGATATAAGCAGGGATCTCAATCTTAGTGACCCTTAACGAATGGTTGCCATGGACTTCAACTTCAGACTCCAAAAATCTACGTACGTTGGAAGCTTGTAATTCAACAATAGCATCTTCAAGGACCGTTTGCTGTGGATAGCCGCCTTGAAAAACATTGTTTAGGTCAGTTCTTTTTAAAGACAATGGTCCTACTTGAATGGAGCTGCGTGACCCTCCGCTGGATCCAGTTCCGCCTGAGAGGTCGACAGTGATTTTTTTGGTGACCTCCCATTCTGGGGACACGATTCCGAATTCACTGTTGGAGTTTAGGTACTTCTTGGGAGTAACCGACCTGTCGAAAAAGACTTTCCTCGTGGCGTAGACGACAACTTCTTTTGGAGGATCGTCTCCACAGGGAGAGAATGTCCCGTCTGACTTGGTGAAGTCACTTGTCTTTACAAACGTACCCTTCACTGTCATTTTGGAACTACGGCATTCAATCTTAGGCTCTTCGAAAGCTTCGTTGACAATTTCCCATAGCATTTCCCTGTCTTGTTTGGTTAAAATGACTCCTGGTAACCCAGCATCACTTTGCTCGTACATTTTGATGACTTTGGCGGTCACAAAGTCTCCGCTATTGCCGAGGGAATCTTTGATTTCACGAATATTCTTTGGAACGGATGGTTTTTTGATGGATTGGAATTGGAAGTAAGAGTAAGATTTTCTGAGTTGGTCTAAGAATTCGTACCACACGGTTCTCCCGGAAACTTCTTCAGTGACCCAGGACTTCAGTGGCTCTAACCAGTCGGCGTTTTTTCGGTCGTAGGTCACTCCCTCGGGGGAAATTAGGTCGAAGAAATTCATATAGGATTCGATCTTCTCTAATTCAGCAATCAAGTCCAGTCCCCACTTCTGTTCGTATCCTCGGGTAACCAGAACTTTGTAAATTAACTTCCCGAACTCTTTTGGGGATTTGGATGTTTTCAAGTCCTGAACGGTTTTTGTGAAATTGCCGTTTTCTGCTTCGAGCCAGGCTTTGGTTTGGAAAAATTCTTTGATAGCCAAGGAGAGTTCCAGGTGGGAAACTCTCAAGTCCGTTACCAACTGAGTAACTAAGTTAGTAACGTTGAAATTGAGGTCTTTGTAGAGGTCATTCACTTTGTATAGTGTTGCGGAATTCACAGCGTAGCGAAAGTCATTGTCCTTAATGGGGACGCTTTTAAGGTTCTCGCGAATGGTTTTGGTCATCCAGTCTTTACTTTCTTGTGACCATGACGACTTATCAAAAGATCCGCACGCGTTTGGATATCGGAATATACTGATCTTGTTCTTCTGCAGAAGAATGTCGACAAATTGGATTCTTCTTCGGATATTTTCTTGACTGTCAGCATCTCGCTTTTCACGGATTTGGTGCAGGAAGTTCCAGGGTGAATAAACCTTTTCTCTTCTTACGAATGTATTTGTATTTGTTCTTTCATTCATTTTTGAACTTGCTTCATTTAATTTCTTGCGCTCGTCTTCTCGGTACTGTTCAAGGTAACGTGTCACTCCTCTCATTATAGCTGAGTTGGTTCGATTCATGCCGCTGCCAGGATTTCTATTCGCAACTTTCGTAACTATCATTCCAATTCCAGACTGAAGTTTGTTCAGATCTTTGATCATTGTAACGGCTGATGTAGCTAAGTTTCCAAACTCGGCTTTTATTCCTCCGATTTTGACGGAATCTTCAGGAACTGTGAAAACTAGTCGGGCAGATGTGAGGCCGTCGAGTGCTTTCTTCATGAGGTAGTTGGCTGTAATGTCTGCTTTGTAGTCACGGGTGTCATGAAAACCCGGGCAGTCGTAGAAGTGGAGGTTGTTCTTGGGATCATTAAACAATTCGGGAACGAGTGTGCGGGAGGAAGTAGTAATTCCTATTTTCTGGTTTTCGTCTACGATGATTAAGGAACATCCTTTGGTTTGGAAGACGGTTAGGTTTTTGAGGTCTCCAGTTACAGTGAGGACGGCTGTTGACTTTCCACTTCCGGTGTTTCCCAGTACAACAACTCCATCGCCATTGTGGATTTTCAGTTGCTTCTCAGTTTTATCGAGGAGCTCCCACAGGGTCAGTTTTTCGACGTCGTTCTCAGGTGGAATCAACTCCGGTGGTAGACTGCATCCTTCGTTGCACGCTTCTCGTGAATTGTAAGGAGCCGGGAATTCTGCAATTATTAAGGTTTAGTTTTAATTGAATCCTATTAAATATTTGTAATGTGATATTTGGTGTAAGCTCTCAAGCGTTCTGCGAGTGATAAAACATGAATTACTCTGACCTGAATACAAAAGTATGTAATTAAAATTCAGAGTAGGTTTTCAGAGCTGTGCATCAGAAACATCATTGTTTATGAAATATTGCTTTCACCAATGTGGTTTTCAACAGAACACTTAATTAACTTCTTCAACTCAAAAAATGTTTTATTTATTCTAGGTTCTGTAGCAACATTTGGTGATTTTCAAATGCTAAGAATGTACCCTACTAGATTTAAAATTCCTAATCATGATATATTTTCCAAAAACATTCACTACCCAATTTAAAATTCATACGTATTAACTCGTGGGTTGTAGTCCTATCTAGCTCACAATTATAATTTGAGACTCCAAATTGCTGAGTTATTTCAGGCTTCTAATTTTAATATATTACCCCTGGTAGTGAAGAACTCAGCCAAGAAAGCAATTTTGTAAATGGCTTCCGGAATGAGAAAGTCATCAGTTTCAAATTGAATAATACACATGTAAATGGAACAAAAACTTTGAATATAGGAATATGAAGAGCAGTATTCCATTGTTGTACTGGAGGGAAGGTGTAATAAAAATAGTAAGCAATTGCACATATCTTGTAATTCCATTCAATGAGAAGCTAAATTAGGATTTAATCTGCAAATTCTTGGTCGAAAAAGCTAAAGCTGCACTATTCAAATTGTTCGAATTGTATTATAAGTCAAAGATGAAAACATAAAAGTAGACAAATTATATTTCATTAGTCCGATCGGTTATTAGCTATTGTGCACCTATTGGGGGATTAGGAACACTAAGATATTTGTAATATCTGAAAATGAGTACATAAGATGATTTTTGAATTTGCCCTATAAGGTACCTAATTGGTTCTTAAGACTGGAAACTAGCACTAGTTCGATAGGAGCGTTTTATGTTCGATCTAGTATTCATTTTTGGAACAGAATCGTCATGAGTAACAAAGAATCCCTAGTGTGCAATTGAATAGCCGCATGGAAAAAGGTGCAATCTTTAAAATCTTACAAAAACAAATGTAATTGATTCCTCATGTTTACAGTATTAATTAAATAGTGTAATGTTGAGTAATTAACGTGTTTAGAGTTAAGACAAAAAGAAGATATAGTAACTTTAAACAAAGCTGTTAGAGAATATACTAAAATAGTTCATGATATTTGCTTACGAACAGACATAAAAGCAATGTAGGAAAGTCTATCGATGCCGTTGTATAAGAATTTTCGCAAAAATTACTTATTAAATGAATACCTAAAGTCAGGGTGTGATTGGTACAAGATAGTGGTAATTACTCAGCTTAGGTCAAATGTGTCACAACTCGCAGCAGATGAGAGGCCTTTTAAGCTAAATTGGCAGAAGAATCAATATGATAATACTGTAATTAGTACATGCGATGCTTGTGACGTAAAAGAAACAGAAGACTGTTTTCACGTTATGTTTAAATGCGCAAATTATAGTGTAATTAGAAAAACATTTTTTGGTGATCATGTAATACCAAAAGAAATGGGTGATTATCTTCCGTTCCTATTCTATAATTTAAATGACGAGATCATTAGTAATATCTATTCGTATGTGAAAGCTATGCTCGAAATTAGAAGTAAATCATGTATGCTGCGGAGTTAACTCTCCAGTACAAATTATAATAACTTTACAGATTGTATGGCCACATCAATCAAGAAATAATGACTTACATTACTTTACTAAACAAAATCTTGCAATTTTATTTTTCTGCTGAATTTATTAGTTAATTGTAGAGTTTACATATACAACTATAGGGTCTAACTATTCGACGGAACTTTACTTTAGGGAGATTACTTGGAGAAAATAATATAATTATTTTCAGGAATCGTTCTAACTACCCTTTAATATACGCATAGCAAACTGTCATACTTTCTTCTCATACATAATTTAACGTATGATGCTGCAATGTGTTATTTGTGTACTTTTAGTGTCTTTTGGCTGTTTTGGGAGGCTTAGGACACTCCATTATTAAAGCGTACATAACAACTTTTTCAGTTCGGACAGTAACCCTGTATATTGTTTCTTACTGAACTGAGTTAGAATGCTATTACAGGACTTAATTAAAGTCAGGTGACAGTTTTAACTGAAAGTCATCATAAGACTTTATGACAACACAAGGTGAAGAAAGTTATATAGCTACGGTTTTTGATTTTTGAATAAAATATGCTTTGAGTTCCTAATCCGTTTTAGTTATTATGGTTGGGGTGCAAACTGATAAAATTGGCCTGTATTAAGATCTAACTTCAAAGCTAAAGCATTTTAGGAATCTCATTCGAAAGAAGTGAATACAAATTATTAAAGATATCGAGGCTTGTCTTTTTTGTGTTTCCCTGGCAGGATCAAGTCCATGTACATGAACGTATGAAGAAACCGATAATGTTTTCTAGTTTTTGGTGTTTACTCGAATATAACTTTCCGCACAACAGTTGAAAATAAGACAGTGTGCATTAACCTGATAAGTAGACTTCCTGATTATTTTATTGTGAAAGAAAAATATTTCACTTACCTTCATCAGATGCTTCAAATACGGGTTCAGTATTGAGTCGATGTTCGCTTCCAGATAAACGTGCCGAATCAGACACAAAGTTATTGAAGCTGCTTTGAATATCCAAGGGATGTTGCCGTTTCTGCGGGATATCCCCTTTGGTAAACTGAAAGAATCAAATCCAATATTTAAGATGTTTCTGTAATATTACTAATAACATATTCGTATAAAAGTAAAATAAAACAAATTGCGAATGAAATGCTGGATTACCCCGAGGAGTAAACACCAGAACAGGATTTGTAAAAACATTACTGGTATGTTAGTTGAATTAAAATTTGACTTTAATCAAGAAACACGAGTTTGATAATGTGACTCCTCACGACAAGTGGTGAGCTTAAATAAGGATCCATTCTCAAGAACCTCTTTGTTGTGTGAAAGGGTTATTGGCCTGTTGATATTTGTGTCATCCTTAAAATGTCGACTAGGGATAAAAGGATGGAAAGTTTTATTCTGCAAGCTCAATTTCTAATGAATCTCCGCCTTATGTTTTAATTATGAATAAATCAAGTGTTTTCTTGATGATTAACACTTTGTTAATTAGTTCAATGCTCTATGCAAATCAAACCACACGTACATATGAAGTTGGTATCTATTACTTCAAAGTATACAAGCGTTCACTTTGTTTCGTTAATCAATGCTAGGGTAAACATATTTGTCAGCAGTTTTGTTGAAAAAGATTAACTTCTACACTAAGTGAGTGCTTTTGTGAGGCGTTATGAATGCATTTCAGAGTTTTACAAAACTGATTACGAGTTAGATATTCGTTTGAGTAAAAACTGGAGGATACTTAATGCATATCTTTGCGGAAGTTATATTAATCAGAGCACATGACTTCACTACTCCAATCGTCACCTCAAAATTAAACCTTAATGACTATGGATGATATCTATGAAAACAAACCATGTAGAATATTGTCTTAACAAAGTAATTCTGAACCGGCTTGTCAAAGACAATGCAGATTTTCGCCTCACGCAGCAAAATGTGTTGAAGTCATTTAGTGAGGTGGTCTTACATACCTACATAGGTTGAAATAACTGGGATAATTAAATAAACCATGTATTGAAAAAGCACCTTCCAAACAAACACCGCTGACTTACTTAAAAATTGTTTAGCACTGCATCAAAAAAGAAATCCCTTCATTCGGAATGCAAAATCTCACAATTGGGGCATTTTGATTTTAATAATTTAGCCTTGCTTCAAACTTAAATCCAACAGAATATTCATTTTGCTTTATGTAAAATGCCTTGTCGAAAACTGCGTTGTAAATAAGTATATTCGACAATTTTATGAAGTGAGTGATTATAATGATAAGGAATGTTCTGTAGTAAGCAAGGCAAGATTCCAGTTATCATTCATTATTCGAGTGATGAGGATGAGTAGGGAATTAGTTTGCACTTACACAAACGCTTATTATGCCCAACATGCACAGACAGTAAAGATTCACTTAACAACGAGTTAGGCGCTCCCATAGATATTTCATTGTGGCAAGTTCCCTCTTACTGATGAACGTGTTATTATTTATCTACTTAGATATTTTTGTGTCAAATAGATTAAAAAGAAGCCCTAATCATACTTCGTTCGTTTTTTCTCAATTAGGATTTCAAATAACCGAGTTATAATTAATAATAAATAATTAATTCATGGGATAATTTACCTTCATTCTTCAGCTTCAATCTCATAATTTAAAGTTAACTTTGACATCAATAAAACTTACAAGTGGACATCTGTTCATTCGCTTTCTTCTTACCTAACGCATGCAAAAGATTTTATCACTCTTATTCTGTTCAGTCTCTTGCCACGCAGGTATTCACAACTGGTTTTTTTCATTAATCGCTCCGTTTTTACGAGTGATACTAGTGCTTTCACAGAAGATTATGCAAGGTTAACGTTAACACCTATGTGCTATAAAATAGTTGTTTATGTTATACGCATTAACTAGCCCGAACGATTGATCCTTTATGATTGGGAAGCAAACACCCTCAGAATAATATATGCTACCTTTATAGTTTGTACTCTCTGTGACACTGAGTCTTTTAGGACCGAAATCTGACAACTAAAATAAAATTCTTGACATCACATCCCTACGCCTCAGCATCGTCCTTTAAATCACTTGCTCTAACTTTCTTAGCTTTCACCACAACATCTCACTTATTACAGCTGCTGTCAGCAGATCCACAGCCACTTCAAAACTTACCGTTAATGCCAGCCTCATGATTGACATTATGGCCTTACTTTCATAACGCTCTACCTCTCCATAGCCATTCCATGTCAACTGTACCACTCTGAGCAAAGTCATATTTGGAAATCGCTCTAAAGGCGTGATTTTTTATTTTAAAGTTCTTCCTTCACCACCAATGTTATTGTTGACTAAAAATACAACTAAATCCGATTTTTAAAAATTCGAAATTTTGAAATTTTGAAAACTTTGAAACTGCATCACAGCTAGTTTTGAAAAAACGCGGAAACTTCTAATTTAACCTCCTCCTTAAATATTATTTTGAACAATATAGCGTCAATTTTGTTACTTTTTCAAAAAATGTGGAAGTTTCCGAACAATTTTGAAACACCGATTTCGTCATGTCGCCGGTACCTGGGCCGCTTGAAACTTCGTACACATGCTTAGCGGACTTGTATGTGACACATACTAAAATGGCAACTGGCCCAGTTACCGGCGACATGACGAAATCGGTGTTTCAAAATTTCGTAAAAACCTATTTTTAGACCAAATTCATTGTCGCGCTTGCCACCTTGCACGCAAGGGAATTGAAGGAGTGTGTGTGAAGGGGAGGTGAGGGGGGAAGGGACACTTGAGTGTTGAGTTCCTGCGCCCCTTCTCTCGCTCACCACCACCACCGCCGAGGATACTTTTCCACTGGCGCCGGCAGCTCAGATCCCTGTCTGACTGGTACAGTTGCCATGGAATTGTCCTCCGGCCCTCCTTGCAGAATCATTTCCTTAATTAAGACTCGTTGAACAGTTACAAAAAGAAGACAGCAAGAGCATAGGATAAGGAGAGGTCAAATGCAACAAAAAAACAAATTGATTCAAGTGGGTTCATGATCGTGGCCTTGGCTTCGCGATCATATCCTTATTAAGCAGTTTACTGCTTTATGTGATCATCCTGTCTGTCCAGTCCTTTCCGTCCGGTCACATCCGTATCCCTCAGTATCAGCCTTACAGCGTATTTTAAACGCCCAACCAGACTCATTTCTCTTATCCAAAACACCCACAGAAACCCCCCTTTCGGTCCAAAGGACTCCTTCCTTACCCCTAAAACGCCACTTTTTCTGCGTCTTTTTGGCACATAAATCGCATTAATACCCGTACCCTATCATACATTCCACAAATTCGTGCATTGAGGAAAGGGTCAAAAGGTCATTTGCAAAGTTAATTGGATTAATTGCAGTAAATTAAGGAAATCCTTGTTTCTACGCAGTTCTTGAATCTCGCGCACATTCAAATAATACATGGGACATAGAAAAGCACACATGCATCACGCATCGTACCACCACGATTCAAATAAACTCAATCGTAACTTTCAAAACTCACATTAGTTACATTTCAAAACACACAAAACTTAATTAAATTTCATCATCCAACTTAGTATCAGCAGTGAACTGTTTTTTTACATTCTTACTTGCTTGGATTTTTAAAGATTTTTCTTATCAGTTAAACCCTAATTGTTAAAAACATACAGATGATTATCAAAGGCGAACGGGATTATGACCTTGCTGAACTAAATCTTTACTGTAGCATATTTGATCTTTCCCAGGTATTTTTGGGCTCACAGAGCTATGTATGTCGTATGGATGTCTGTCAATTTCAGTCTGGTATGTGCGTTTGAGATTAATCTCAAGAACCATTAGAGAGTTTGACTCTAACATTGGCAAATATTTAGGAAATATAATGAAAAGCTCCGCTGATTAATTAAGTAACCGTGTGACCAGCGTGGGTAACAGGAACGGACGAAGTAATGCTTTCTAAATAGTAATCTGCAGATTCTGGTATCCATGTACGCGTGGGTTTGCTGAAGGATAATAAATTCTGTAAACTGATACATGTAAATTAAATAGGTTATGTAAATTTCAAGACTCTGAATGGAATTTGTTTATAAGAAAGTTTATTCTAAGATCTTTTGTGACAACAGGAGGTGAAAATGTAAGGTGGAGTAGGTAATAATATCATTCGTTTCTTAAAACCTCTTTTCAGTTCCAATTGGATTGTTTCGTTTTAGGCTAATGGCCCAATCCGGGCGATTATAGACTTGGTTGCACTCATATCCTTTTCGTAATAAAAGTCACCAATGCTTAAACAGTCAACTACACCAGAACCCTCCCTCGAAACCTACGTGAATGGAAGCGTTCATGTCATTGTAAACACTAAAGAGCAGCAACAACGAAGTAATGCACATGATTGCCATGACTTGGACAAAGTATTTGATTTATGAGAAATAGCACCTTTACGCTTTTATTTGCGTAATTTGAATTCGTAGCGACAGCTCACAAACATATTAATTCAATTAATAGAAGATTTTATTAAAGTCTTATTAGAGTAAATCATTTGGCAACATATTTGACCTTCAGAATTACATTGGGATATAATATTTATTTATAAGAAAGAGTCGAGCAAAAATTATCCAGCAATCAAAGGGCTATTTACTACTTACTCTCCGGATCAGTTGTATTAAATTTAAGTGTCTTCTATTTTGAATTGAAGTTGGCTGGTTAATTCCTCTCAGGTGAAATTCACCTCTAAAAGGTGAATTTCAGATGAGGTCAACAAACTTCTGATGTGGAAAGTAGATCGAGTCCTTCGAGAGTGCGAATTCCGTGTAGATGCGGAGAAGGTCCGGCTGACTGAGCGTGAAGGAAGGATCCTTCAGGTTCCCTTGGCCGTTTGTATTGACTCCTGGTTTTCCATTCACCCCATCCTCTGACCTTTTCGATGAATGAGCGTTATTTTGCAAGGCTTTAAACTCACAT
>JAQGAC010002478.1:0-10230 GCA_034696585.1 Isotomurus maculatus
TTGAGGTGTGTTTCACAGATACCCGATGATATCGCTTCGCTCCTTATCCTCAAGAATCCACGTCTCGAGACGATCTGTGTTCCTTTGAAGTCAGACAACAGTGCCGAAAGAATTAAGGGAAATGTGAAGGCTTGGGCTTCGAATCATCCTCTGCGGGAAGTGACTTGCGGATATTGTTAAATTACCTGTGTGTCAGTCGAATGTGTTTAATCTGGCTTTAAAGAATTAATCTGCTTTATGTATGTCTTTGCGTATGGTTTTTTCGTATTTCGATGTAACATTTTAAATATTTATAACTGTTTATTACATTCAAAAATTTCGTGTCGTCGTCAGATGCAGTGCGTTCTTTATTAGCTAGAATACTTATTTTAGAATCGTGTTGTCCACTAAAGAAGTGGAGATCTTTGAATGCATGACGAGAATTAGAGAGCAAACTTCGCCAAAGAAAAGTGAAATCTTTTGTCTCCGGAGTTTTCTACGGTCCCAGTTGAAAGGAGTGTGTCTGTTGTCTGTAATCGTCCGTAGAGAGTCGAAAATGACGATGAAATCATACACGATGTCGAAGACGACACTTTCGGAGGAGTCGATTTTGACGTGGAGGACGCAGCGGGAGAAGGGGCGGAGGATGAGGGAGGCTGGAATGTGGGCGCTGGAGAACGTGGCGAAGAAGTTGAATATGATAAGGAACATCCTTCGACTTACGACTGATTCTCAATATCACTTACTGCCCATGCCTTTGCCTAGTGTTACGCAGTCGGATGAAATATTCCCATCATCCCATCCGACTGCTCCAGGCCTTTGCCTAGTGTTACGCAGTCTGATGAAATATTCCCATCCGACTGCTCCAGGCCTTTGCCTAGTGTTACGCTGTCGGATGAAATATTCCCATCCAACTGCTCCTTATCCTTCATATTATGTGAAGTTGGATGAAATATCCCAATCCGACTGCTCCAAATCGTCCATACAAAACAATTTGAATACAACAATTTTAATATGAAATATGAGTTGAAATCAGTTAAAAAATTGAGACTTAACTGTTAAAACCATGTTTTATTAATATATTTCAGCAGCAACAAATATAATTAACGCATCTAGCAACAGCGAAACCAGAAAGGTGGAAATATAGATTAACTTGTATTTATTCCTCATAAAGAAGTTGCTTTACATCAGTGATATATAAAGTAACAAGTATCAAACCTATAGCATGTAATCCTTTCACTATTTTGAAGCTTACGCACTGGATCAGAAGGAACACAATAAAGTTGAAGCTGACCTCATCTCCAGCTCGGTTCCATGACCACTGGACTAATGCCAACTGGACTAAGTAACAACTGGACTAAGACGGCCGTAGCAGGGGATTCATTTAATTTTGCCTTCAGCTTATTTTTGGATTTCCCTCCATCAAAGATCATTTAATTGTCAGAGATCATGTCATATCAATCAATATCAATCTTCCACAGATCATCATTACAGATGTATTGATCCAATTAATAAAACCAGATCTATATCTGACGAAGTTGTTGGGAATTGCATAAGGTCTGCAGCTTGGCCCTAGCTCGGCCCATTTTTTGAAGCTTACTCTTATGGAAATCTTAGCTCGGTCCTATCTCGGTCCTAGCTTGGCCCCATTCAAATTCCACGTTTCTGATTGTTTCTGAATGATCTTGAATATTTTAGTTGAAAGATAGATTAAATCTTAAATCTTACGATGATATAATCTTAATCTGAGATATTATTCTTGACATTTATCTTCATTGGAACAAGATTAAGTTAATTTCGAAACTAACTCTTATGGAAATCTTAGCTCGGTCCTATCTCGATCCTTCCTAGCTCGGTCCTACTTAAATTCTAACACTACAGAATGAAACATTCTTAAGCTCTTAGGACTGAACAAGATTCCCAACAATTTCGTCAGATTTAGATATAGTTTAATTAATTGGATCAATTCTGACAATTAAAAGATCTTGGATGGAGGGAAATCCAAAAATAAGCTGAAGGCAAAATTAAATGAATCCCCTGCTACGGCCGTCTTAGTCCAGTTGTTACTTAGTCCAGTTGGCATTAGTCCAGTGAGCTTGATACCGTAGTTGTAGTGTGATGAGTAGTTTGTGTATGTAACCTGAAACTTCACGCTTAATATTTTTTCCCCCATTTTGTCTTCGTCTTGAACTGCTTGAATTAGATCCAAGGCCTGGAAAGATCCATTCAACGTTTCTTGTATTCAAATCGTAATATTATTCAATGATATTGCGTACGCTTAATATTGAACTTTTACAGACTAAAGCAGAATATGTTATTACTGAAGCTTTATTCTTATTTCCAACATGACAATATCATAACATCATAATGTTTCCGTATCATTAAAACACTTGAAACAGTCAATGGTTGCAATTTGTTTAACTTATGGATGTCAAGTCTGTCGAAAAGTTAATTTCTGAATCATTCTAGACTTATGTGAAAGGAAATAAAATGGTGATCCAATTTCCCAAGTTGAGATATATTTTATCTTGGTCCTTGCCACAAAAAAATGGTACGGGGACTCAAATGCAAAATCCAACTATGCAAATGTCTGGTATACAAAAAAGTCAAATTATGCAAAACTGCATTTTGCTCGATATGCAAAGAATAATTTTGAATAATCGCCAAATCCACTATTTGGAATTATTATGTACCCTGTGATAAATTATTTCCCTTCACCTTCAGCAGCAGCTATTCGATTCTCATCGTAAGCATGTGTTCTTGTTATAAAATATTTTCGAAAGCAAAATTCTAAGTATGGAGCAAAATTTGTCTGCATAAAGCTCACTCCCCAAATATCAATCGGTGAGTGGAAGTATACATTCTATAGTTTAGTTAGTAGCAATTTTAGCAAATAGTTCCATTTGGGATATATGTACAACACGGAAGCTCAGTTACAAGTTGATGAAGCAAGAAATACTATAATGAATGACCCAACAGTCAACCACTGGAATGCTACGTAAAGATTGTCTTTTTCACACACCTCGGGCGATAATACCCAGGAAGTATCACACAGTTCATATAGAAAGCAACGACTACACAAGTATCGCAATCGAGTTACGGGTGACTGCTTACTGAATTGGCTTCAAACTATGGTGCACTTTTGTGCACGAATTTTTTTTGCACCAACGACTTTTGAAGTTTTTGCATCTGTGTTTTTTGCACTGTCATGAAGTTGTCATTTTTTTGCATCGGTTACTTTTGCACTTGAGACCACAAATCAAATAAACATTCTACAAATAAGTTCGAACTTCAACTTGGTTCAATTACTTCTTCTTTAAACACTGTCAGAATATATGTTCCACTGTCAATGGTAACTTCATTCGTGAAGCTCATCGTTTCCCGTGCACTTAGCTTACAAATTGTAATACCATGGACCATGGCAGCATTTTTCTTTCTGGACAAAAAGCAATAAGTTGCTAAGCAGAGTGTGGTTTACGTTAGGAAAAGGTGGTTAGTGAGGTTGGGTAGCTGCTCTAATTTGAATGTGATTTTAACCCACAATGGTTCTTGTTTTCACGTTATTCGTGAGTGCAATCATACTGTGTCAACTTTTTTAAATGACACCGTAAAAGTAGAGCAGCTAACTTTCTCTATTCACTGCGATAATAATTATATTTGTTCGCACATCAATATAATAACCGTGGTTATTTCGACAGTAATCCAGTGGAAATTATGCAAACATATAATGCCAGTTTCAACGTTACTCTCCAAAGTTACTACACAATACTTCTACGATGGGTACCTGACCGACAGTAACCAGACAGATCTTTTTGTGAAAATTAAAATTCTACGTAATGATTCAGGATCTTCCTGCAAACGGGATGACTGCAGACCAGAGGTAAGGTATAGTAATTACAAACTTTCTTCTGTGACTGTAAAACCGGCAACGAGCCAGTAGAGCCAGTACTATTGGGTTTTCAACTTGTAGTATTTTTTGTAGACCAATGTAGTGATGAATATATTATATTACTCCATTTTAAAAAGCTTTCACTCACTCACTTTCGCTTTTTCTCACTTTTAATATTCAGGTTACTTCGTTCATTGGAAAAATTACAAAACAAAAGCGTATTTGAAATATCTTCAGGATATTCGCCCCTGTTAGTACATTAATTCGAAGATTAATTTCCTTCTGTAGCCAACAAATTGTCAGTTTAAACATAAAATATGCCATAACCATGAATCTTCAAAATTTATTAGTTGCAAGATGAAAGTTTTAACTTTTGAAAATTAAATTATTCTTATTGCTATTCATTTCGGGTTTTGAAGTGTCAGTTTCTATCCTAAATGGTTTATAATTGCACTATTAAGAACCCTCGAATACGTGAAGAGAAGAAAAAAGGTGGGACATTTGAATTTGTTAAAGAGAAAGCAGATCCAAAGACTGCCACAAAGGATGAATGGCTGGAAGCTAAGCCTAAACGAATCCAAACAAATCTGGAAAGGCAGAGGTCAAGCAAGAGAATATACTTTAGTTACCATCAGAAGACTTCGTACCTGCCAAACGGCCTAAGACGGTACGTTTGGGAAACTTCGGATTTGATATAAATTTTTTTCTGTACCCATTGATAACGAAGTTTTGACATGAAATTAATAATTATTCGCAGCTTCTAAGGAAAAAAAGAGCAAAATCCGTTTCTTTAAAACAGTGATTCCATTCTCCTACTAAAGGAGTTATGAGAGTTCGACTCAATGGACTGAGTTCCAAGCGTGAATCCATGGAAAGAACTGCTCAGGTAATAGCTGTTCCTGCACCTATGTACATAAATCCAGCTATCCTTGACAACCTCCCAAAGCTCCCTTCACCCACTTACGCTGATTTTTTTGGGAATTTTTTTTGGGAAATCCAGACACGTGGATATTAAACACAAATCAACAAAGACTGTGTTAAGCTTCGAAACTGCAAATAGCTTATTCTCTAAGCCAGACGTATATAAAAGAATCTAGGAATGTCTGTAGTACAACACTCATACCAAAGCCTCTGTAGAAGCTACTCCTACAGCTAGAGGGTCCTACCCGTAGGACTGGTCCTACGGGTAGGACCAGTCCGGACCAGAGTTAGGCGTATTGGCTTCTCCTACCCGTATTGTTTTTCTGGTATTGTTTTTCTAAGTTGTGCCACCCCAGCACCTGCCATATGCTTCGACAATGTGGTTCTTATAAAATCCATACTTGTAATAGATGTTTATGATATCTCAAAAATGTGGTTTAGTAATAGATTAAGTTTTTGAAACGCTTATGTTATGATTGCAATGTATTCTGCAAAGTACTGGACCAGAACCAGTAATATTTATACAGAACACTGGAATAAAACCAGGAATAATAATATATGTAAACAACTGGATGAGATCCAGGAATAATAATTTATGTAAACAACTGGATGAGAACCAGGAATAATAATACATGCAAACAACTGGATGAGAACCAGGAATAATAATATATGCAAACAACTGGATTACAACCAGAAATTATAATATGTGCAAACAACTGGATTCTAACCAATAAAATTTTTTCACTCGATTTTTATTTAGTTTCTAAAACTGAAGAAGAGTAATGTTCAAGCTTTCTGCCACCCTCTGCATCAGTTTTTTTTGAGCTCCTATATAAAATCTCTCTAACCCCTGGTCTGCTTTCAGCGTTTCCAATTGTTCTTTCTATGCGAAGACCAGCTTTCTCCCTGTCCAGAGCTTCATTCTCTTCGCGCAGTTTCTCATCATGCAAGTAAGTATCACGCAGATTTTGTTGCTCTCGTTTCCAGAGTTGTTGGTAATTTCTCTGGAACCAATCCAGAAACAGGCAAAAATCAGACACAACATTACTTTGCACCATGATAAACAAGGACGACTGCTTACCTCCACTACGTTTTTCAAACGAGTGAGACGTCTCCTTTCCTTTCTGCATTCTTTTTCCTTGCTAACAATGCTAACCACGCATATTTCATTAATGATATGACCTGTTCTGGTGCTAGGACCTATTATCTATGAACTGGAGCTGGAATGAATCCAACCTAGATTACCTGGATTGAATCCAGCCTAGATTACCTGGATTGAATCCAGCCTAGATTACCTGGATTGAATCCAGCCTAACTTACCTGGAATGAATTCAGCCTGGATTTACTCCAACCCGGGATGCATGGAACTAGACAGAGAAAAAATATGCTACGATGAAAAGTTGTTGTTGAACTGGCAAACCATTTAATACAATAAAAACAATTACATTGTCAAATCAATCAAACAATGTAAACCAGACAAGTTAATGGAACAATACCAGGTAATCTATTATAAAAAAGAATTACATTTGCCAAATAATTCAAACAACAATGTAAACACCAAACTTTTGAGTACTTCACGGAGAAGTTTTGATGGGCGTGATAGGCTCTGCACTTGACGCACGAGAAGTTTTCACGGGCGACAGAGGGTTTGTACTTGGCGCACGAGACGTGGTCAAGGGCGAGATTGGTTCACTAAATAAACAATACGCATTGAATAAATCCTGGTTACTGGAATATATCCAGGTGTGTATAGAACCAGGTTAATGGAATAGTAAAGTGATGTTGACTTACCCCTGTGATTTGTAATTTCCGTCAATTTGGGAGGCTGCGTCCTCGCCCACTGCTTCCTTTTGTTCCCGAACAACTAATTTGTCGAGAACTTCAGGACAAATCGCATTTAATTCCTCCCTACGAACACAAAAAGGACCAGTAGGAATTTTTACGCAACAGAAAAACCTGGTCCTAAAACTAGGACCAGTAGTATATTTTATGCAACAGAAAAACCTGGTCCTAAATCTAAGACCAGTAGTAACTTTAATGCAACAGAAAAACCTGGACTTACATCTCTACGGTTACAGCTCCACCAGTTATGTATATTGGAGAGTGGACAAACCCATCTTCCCAAGTCTCCCGATGCGTATATTTCCTGCAGGCCATCTGGGTACACTTCGTTCAACTCTTCTTGTTCTTCTCCCGCGGTGCAACCGACGAAAGGATCAACTATGGGGCTAAAATGAGACAGGCAATATTTTAATGTGTGAGCCTGCAATTAACAACTGGTAATGAATCAGGTAAAATACAACTTACTCAGACATATCCTCGGAAGGTTCCTCGTTGACGTCTGCTTTGGTTCGTTCCTGCTCTGATGCCAATCTTTCTCGTTCTTGTTTCAGTTTTTTTGGGGTTTGCCTTCCCATCAACCAGCACCTCACACGAGAACACTGGACACAATACTGAGTTGAAGATAAACAATCTTGGATCTGGAACAAACAAAAGCACGCAGTGTGTTTTTTAAACTGATTCTGCGCAAGTAAACAGTTGGCGCGATTATTATATTTGAACAACTCAATGGTTTGTATCAATTGGGTCGTAGGAGTCAGGCTCGTACAGGTCCTACTCTTAGGACCTGTACTACTCATAGGACTGGTCCTAAAAGTTGGACCCTGAGAGTACGAGCCTGACTCCCAGGTCCTGTTATACAATCATAAAAGCAGTATTACGAGATATGATGATTTATTATCCTGATTGGCGCCAGTTTGTCGTTGGCGCTTTCCTATGGTTACTACTCAAAAGTCTGTGTTGTGCAAGTCTTGAGTCAGCTGCGTGAGAGCACCGTCCTTTTATTCAGTAAACATTTCACTGTCCATACTGTTTTAAAAAACCGGTCCTATCAGTCGACCCCCACTACTACACCAATGTCCTGGTCCTGTAGAAAATGCACTTGAGAGGAGCGGACGTAAAGATTTAGACGTGCGGTATGCAATTTTCCAAAAGGTAAGTTCTACATGATAAATACTGGACCAGGACCAGGAGCAAGACCTGGTCGGGGTTTAAGCATGAAAATGGAACAAGTCTATATATACTGATATTATTCGATTACTAATATTATAGGAACACGCAGAGTATGCTGTAAATTTGAAGAAAGCAGAAGACGCATTAAGACGAGAGAATACTGCGGGACCATACGTGCCGCCGGATGTAAATGCTTCGGATGATGGATTGCATCCAGTGGGAGGAATTGATTTTGACTGTGCAGAAGCTGGATTAAATCCAGAGGAAGAAGAAAATCGTCGCATTGCCAAAAACCGAATCGTGAAGCAGTCGGATGGGATTTTGAATCCGACTGCGGAACACTAGGCAAAGGCATGTAGCAGTCGGATGGGATTTTGAATCCGACTGCTTAACATAGGCAACAACAGAATGGATTATAATGGTGGTAGAGCATAGTCGCATAATGCTGGGGCAGTACAGTTGGATGGTAGTGCTCATCCGACTGCGTATAACAGGGCATGTTAGCGATCGGATGCAAGGCCTCGCCAGTACCATCCGACCGCGTCCGACTGCGTAATATGTGTGCTATGGGATCCATAACACACACGATGAGTAGTCGGATTTGGTAGTTTCTGTTTCAGATTTGAAGAGCCGGTCAATTAAGTACTGCGAGGAGATTCAGCTCAAGGACCTCGTGTCCACTGATGCCTTTAGAAACCTCAAATCTTTGAAGTACATCCCAACTAGAAAGCCACCAGCCCCGGTACAAACTATTGACACACGGAAATTTGCATCATAAACTGTTGGTACCAGCCTAGCGTATCCAAATTTTTCACGGGAAAAGCCCAAAAAAATCTCCCTGAGGGGGGAAAATCTTACCCCCACTTTTGACCCAGGATACACGCCGATCATGAACTGGAGATCATTTTTGGTCCCCACCCCCCGAGGGGGTAGGGGGTTAGTGGGGGTGGTCAGGAGGAGGGACCAAAAATGCCTTTTTAAGTTTGAGGTGTGTTTCACAGATACCCGATGATATCGCTTCGCTCCTTATCCTCAAGAATCCACGTCTCGAGACGGTCTGTGTTCCTTTGAAGTCAGACAACAGTGCCGAAAGAATTAAGGGAAATGTGAAGGCTTGGGCTTCGAATCATCCTCTGCGGAAAGTGACTCGCGGATATTGTTAAATTACCTGAGTGTCAGTCGAATGTTTTTAATCTGGCTTTAAAGAATTAATCAGCTTTATGTTTATCTTTGCGTATGGAAGTTTTGTATTTCGATGTGAACATTTTAAATATTTATAACTGTTTATTACTAGTACATTCAAAAATTTCGTGTCGTCGTCAGATGCAGTGCGTTCTTTATTAGCTAGAATACTTATTTTAGAATCGTGTTGTCCACTAAAGAAGTGGAGATCTGTTGAATGCATGACGAGAATTAGAGAGCAAACTTCGCCAAAGAAAAGTGAAATCTTTTGTCCCCGGAGTTTTCTACGGTCCCAGTTGAAAGGAGTGTGTCTGTTGTCTGTAATCGTCCGTAGAGAGTCGAAAGGGACGATGAAATCATGCACGATGTCGAAGACGACACTTTCGGAGGAGTCGATTTTGATGTGGAGGACGCAGCGGGAGAAGGGACGGAGGATGAGGGAGGCTGGAATGTGGGCGCTGGAGAACGTGGTGAAGAAGTTGAATATGATAAGGACGAGCAGCAACATCCTTCGACTTTTACGACTGATCGTCAATATCACTCACTCACACACTCAGAATCCAGAACGAAGAAAAAGAAACTATCATTAGCTAACTAATAACTCAATGTTAACATGAAAACCATCTTATTGATTGAAACTTATCGATCCCCACAAAATTCCTTACATATTCGATTTGTTAATTTCTCATCGCATTTTCCTGCATAAATCTCAATTCGCGTGACTAGTGGCTCAAATACAAACGCTGTTTGCAGAATGACTTCGGAACCAAGCCATCCACCATTCATCTGTCACCTGTAAATTGTGGATGGCTTGGTTGCAAGTAGAATCAAAAAATACATACGGCGTCATCCCTCGTCATGTTTTGAAAAGAGAAGCCTGTCTAGCGCCAGTGCGAACACGGACAGTCACGGGCGAATATCCATCTTCACTTCTTCTCTGCCTTCACGCGAGAATCCTCCGTTTTCAGCTCTGCGCGATAAGAGAAGTCATTCCGTCACGGTCCTTTTGTGAACGAGATCATCATGGGTCACACTCCTTCGAAAATGTCTTCGTTTCCGAGTCCCATGCAGCGATTGGCACTGGCAGGTGCTGTTTTACTCCCAGCGACCTCATGGACTGCGTCGACATTAATCGGAGAATCACAGTGTGAGAACGAGTCTAAGACATCGACAGCATCAGCTGAGGAGGAAGAACCAAAAGAAGACAAATTGATTTCGATCCTAAACGACTATTTGGTAAGAGTTCC
>JAQGAC010002479.1:0-10228 GCA_034696585.1 Isotomurus maculatus
GATTCGTGCACACGGGTGCATATATGCATTAATATGCATCGTGCACGTGCAGGTGAATGTATGCAGGGCGAACACTGATCCTGAATATATTCTAGAGGAGTAACAAATTTCGTCCTACCTGCCCAAGAGATAATAACGTAATGAATTTCTACTTCTCCTTTCCTAATTTTATTTAGCTTCTCTTCAACCTCATGTAAGTTTTTCTGCCTCACTGGGTTGGGTAGAGGTACATCCTGTATAGCACACATTTTAAATTTTTAATCTTTAACAATCTAAAACTTTGTAACTATCAAAAAAAAAATTTGTTTAGTCCTGAGTAATTTCTCAAGGATTTTGAACACTTAATCGAAGAAAAAATCCAATTATTTTATTGTTGTCCTAATTAATTGGCATCCCGTCTTGCACCTTGCTTAAATAATGATAACATGCCAGTATCCCTTATCGTATTCGCCCTATCGTACTCAGGATGACGTACATCCTGTCGCTTATATCTTAGCCATGACCACTAATTGGTCATGGTTGTGGTTTTGGTCTTCACTAGGTACATCCTGTTCACACTTTACTGCCTGGCCACTTTACCTTCGGGCTTAACTTTATTATTAATTACTCACGGATCGTTTTTGTGTTTCAGTCTGCTGCCTCCCTCGCCCTCTTTGTAGCTAGTCTTTCACCCATGACAAAAAAAACGTTGTTGCTAGGTTTCAGTCACGCTACCAACTAGTTGAAATTATACGTGCATACTTGGTCTCGGATCGTTTGCGAGGGACTTCAGGTTGGATCACCCCTTGCAGGGTGATTGTGCAACCAACCTTTACGATCAATCCCTTATCCTTATGAAATCAATCTATCGAGGGGGGGTTCTGATGGACCCCCAATTACATCTAACTGGTTAGGTACGCCAAGCCTCTACTTAACCTCTTAATCACTTACTCGGGGTAGCTTATCCAGAAGTAATAAACTTAATCTCTGCATCATCTACTACTCTAACACTCTACCTACTCGGAGTGTGGGAGGAATAATCAGTTCCACCCTCCAACCTAGCAGGGGAGTTGAGTCCGGTTTGGAATTTTTAGGGGGCTACATTTTGAATTACCTATGGCTCCCCATTTCAAATAAGCTGCTATCTCGCATTATAGCCCTTATAGGATCAAACTAAACTGCTTATGAAAATCAGTACGCATTATTGCTTATGAAAATCTCTATATGAACGTAGAATCTGAATTGCCCTCTACTTGATTCCTTCTATTCTCATAGAACTCTCTTCTACAAATTAAAAATTTTTACCTTAAAATTTGATTGAGCTTCAGGGAGTTGAATCGTCTGGTGTGGGGTGAGTGATGAAACTTCCTTCTGCTTGTTTCTTAACTTCGAGGCCACGGGTTGAGTTGGTTTCTTCTACAGCTCCTTTCTGCTCCTCAGTGCTTCTTCTGGTAGTAAAGAAGCACTCAATCTTCACTGTCAACAACTTATCACTTTTGGGGCAACTTTCGAATTTGTGGAATTTTGGTACTTTATACTGATAAACGATTGTATTTTTAATTGGGAATCGACTCGTCGAGTCTCGGTGGAACCTCCATGAAATGATACGTAGAATTTGGGGAGTTCATTGAGTCTAAAGATTGCGGAATTTACTGAATTTATTTATCATTGAAAGTGTGTTGAGATTGTATAATATAATTTTAATCTTTTAATCCTAAGATAATCAGTAATAAAAGTTAGTACTATTTTAAGTGCAGTGCTCAGTGCTTATTCTACAAGGTGCAGGACTCAACTCCTCGAGTCTCTTGTCACTCCTCTCCTTATTGGTTATCCCAGATTCAATTAATACTATAAGGTGAGGTTGGGAGAGTGAGAAGGCTCAGGTGAGTGTGTGATCATTCATGCGTAAGCATACATAAGCCAAAGTTGAAGATCAACTTTTTATTAATCAGCAACCGACAGCTGCCAAGCGTAGCAAAAGTAGATGGGAGAGAGAGATAAAAGGTGGCCACTTTTTGTCTCTCTCTCTCTCCTCCACTCGAGCTGAAAGTTTATTTTGCGATGCAAAATAAAAGCCATATTTGGATGAAAACACACACACTCCACTCATGATCTACTTACATTCATCTCAGATCACGAGCTTTAGAGACGAGAGTTAGTTGGCCGGCGAGACGGAGAACTTGAGATCATTCGAAGGCAATAAACTGTGCAGGACTACGGATTATTTGGGTACAGATTATACTACTGTTCCCAAGCATATCAGCTTCTCCACACGCAACTGCACAAATTGGCAAGCCTCTTTACACCAGGGGACCCGGCTGATTCGACCAGCATGGATGTGGAGAAAGAGTTGCAGCATTATCTTTATCAAATATTATTACGATTAGAATTAAAATTCCTAACGACTCGAAACCTGAAATAAATACATGAGATTCATTTCATGGCTTTTTATTACACTCCTGGTATCAAACCATTTATTTGTTGTAGTTTTAAGAAAAAATTGTAAGAGCCCATACCCAAACAAATTAAGTTGATTAATTTGTGCTATATTTTTCTGTAGAGCTCCTGGACTCAACTTAACAGGAATAAAAGAATATAGTCACCCAAAAAAGAAAATATCCAAAATTTTATCAAAGGCTAAGAATATTGCTTGGCTGCTTGTAATCTGTTTAATTTATTTTTTCTTTTGCGAAATTTTGGTGAAATTCTGCGATATTATTAGGGCTGATACATTTTCCGTCCAAGTTCAGTAAAATTAGAATTTTGTTTAAATTGAAAGTTTTACTGAAATAGATGATTTTGAAATCGATATTATTAAAAAAGTGCAAAAAATAAAGCTTTAAGACCTTTTATTCATTCAAATTTATATTTCAAAGGTTTACATTTTCAAACAAAATTAGTAATTATTCAACTAATTACCATCATTGTCGCAGTTTATTTTTATTTTTTCCGGAATTCCTGTCCTGAATTTTGCCTAGCAGGGTTGTTTTTGAACCTGGGAAGTGTCCCAAGGTAAGGAGTTTCTTGAATCTCTTTCAGAAGGGACTCTAAAATTCTAATTGAAATTGGTAATTTATACGCTGAGACTCGTTGGTGAGAGTCTCCGTAGCACGTATTCCCTTGTGAAAAGTTTTTATTACATTTCTTCCAAAAAATCTATTCTTGGCCTTTCTCGGGATCAAAACTCTTCCTCACGACAATGCTACCTATAGCTTGTGTGTCTTCAGAATTGTAAGAATTGACACAAGGAACACTTCCATTGGTTGAAGTCACTGAGCACTCACATTTCCCAACAGAAGTCATCTTGTTGTCGTCATGTGCATCACTGTGTCCCGACGAACAAAACAAAACGTCTCCAGATTTCTCTCAGATTTTGCCTTCTCCGACTCCAACAAAGAAGCCTCGAACATCTAGAAAAAAGGACAATCCTCAGAAGCTGAGAATAAAGTAGAGGAAACAGAAGGAAGAATCACGGAGCCACAGAAGTCACGAGTTCGAACGAAACGGTATTTGTAAAAATGTGTCGAACAAGGTTTAATGGTTGAATGTATGATTATTAAAATTGTGATGTCGATGGATTTGCAGGTATATGAGAAGACAACGACGTCAAGACGGATCAAACGAACGGGAAGGTGAGGATGGCAGGAGGTCGAGAGAACCACGAAATAATGCGAGTGAAAGCTCAGCTGCACTGGCAACGCTACGTCCAAAGTCTGTTCGAGCGACCGACTTTCTGTCACAGGCTCATCCTCCACATGAAAGCAACCTTTTGCGAGAAGATGAGTCAACGTGAGCCTACATTTGATTGCATGACAAGATTAAATCACCTTCGCGACACTATATTTTTGTTTTTTGTGTTTAACGGGAAAAGCGGGATACGAGGTGCTCTCGCATTTGTCCCGATAGAAAGGGAGTCTCCAGATTTTGCTGAATTTGCGGCTCGTGTGTTCCACCACAAAAAAGTGGGTAGACACACTTTACCCACACCAGCGAAAGAAGATCTTCACTAACTGCCATGTTAGTGTTAAGTTGTGTGCCACAATTGTGCGAGAGTTTGTGAAGGCTCCGCCGCCTGCTGTGACCTCGTTGTCCCTTAGTCAGGCAAATTACCTTATTGGTGACCACTTGTCATCGAAGCAACAAGGCCGTTGTGACCAATTCGTCTCCTTCTTCTCGGAACAACTGGAGTCTTTGGAGGTGGACGAGCTCCACTTCCCTTGCATTCCGCGTCTACTAAAGATTCTTTCCTCTCCGTCACTACGGAGCCTTCATTGCCGCTCTGTATTCTTCAACCAAGTCAAAGATATTGACATTTTCCTGTGTAAGTTGGTGGAACTCTCAGTTGGCAGGATACAGACCCCCTGAAGATTGAATTCTACAGTCTACTCTCCACTAGCAATACGTTGAAAAAATATTAACACCGACATCAGTGAAGACTTTGCCGGTAAAAATTAGCTGGTTGATACAAAGAAGAACGTCGCCGACTTCGAGCTCACCGTCAGTTTCTCCGAAACTTACCTGGACCACGAAATCAGGCAGTATACAATTATACCGCATTTTCAGTTTAATGCTTTAAGGCGGTCAATTGGAGCTTCGTCATCGACTATCCGGCTACTGAAAGTGGACTTTAAAGTTGTTATTCAAGTCACGCGAACGCTCAACCTGGCGCACAAGTTTCTGCAAGGGGTCGAGTGGATAAGATGCATAAGATTAGACGAGCAGGAACTACCACGTCCAAGACAGATTCAGCTACCTAATTTACAGAAGATAGACGGATGCAAAATAAGAGCATTCTGTTTGCAGGATTTCGTGTTTCCAGACCACTTAAAGAAACTAAGCGTATGAATTGGTCACAATGGGCAAGTCTATTAGCAACTGAGGCTGCCGAATAGCTTGACGCATATCGTCCTTCACCTGGAAGGCACTTATTGGTCACCTGCTGAAGTGATGAGATTACTGACCACTTTAGGACAGACTTGTCCCCTTCTCGTAAGTTTTTAGATCTTCTGCAATTTTGGTTTTGTGCTGGACATTGTGTACTTCATCAGTCCCCTGGCGCCGTCGAAATTTCGTTCTTTAGATTATCTTAGCGGAATCGTTCACAAAATGTAGTGATGGTGTTGTCAGTAAAGTTTCTCAAGGCTGTGGATGGGCGAGTGTATAATATATGTGGTCCTAGAAATCTCTACATCATTTCAGTAAGTACTCTCCAATCGGAGGTTAATTAGTCCACCTGTAGGTTTTGATGTTATTGATTTGCACGCAGACTGACTTGAGCGAGAAACTTTTTCGAAAAGTAGATCGTTTCCTTGTTAATGAGAAGAGGCAGTCGACGCGAATTCGTTATGGCTCAGTTTTGGAGACTTTTGGAGGCTATCCGTACATGGTTGAACTTTCACATATGGGCTTCACTGTGAATCTAATATATCAAAATGGATTCAAAGTAGACAGTTCCACGTGCGGAGTTATTGTTAGTAGCCAATATGTGGAAACCATTCTTGTGAAAAACAAAGTTAGGGACATATTTGCTGTGGAGGTGAATAAAATAGGACAAACCAAATTTGTGTGGAAGATCGTTTTGTGATTAAAGTTGTATCACTTGAGATTTAGTATTTCTCGATCAGGAAAGGTAAGTGCCCGTGAGTCCTTTTAGTTGTTGGGGGTTATTAGTTCACGTAGACTGCAGATATTTTCAATAAGTTGAGATTGTTTCGTGTTTCAGATGTACTTCAATGAAAAACGCAAAGGAAAGGTCAGACGGATGATTTTGGATGGACAATCCAACATCTTTATTTGGCCAGGTTTGTCTTGAGCCTGGATTCACTCCGAAAGTCAACGAAGATGTGCAAATTGTTGCTAAACCAGATAAATCAGAGTACTCATCTACGAGAAAATTAATTCAAAACTGGAGTCAAGAGTTCGACGACGATTCCCTGTTCGGTTATTATCCTGAACCATGTATTTTGCGTCACTTGATCTTAAACTCGAAGGATTTTCAATTCAGAAGGTTGGATCATAGTGAAATCAGGAAGAACTGAAGAACAACTAATAACTTCATTATGTTAACTATATTGATGAATTATTGCACGTGGACTGGACGATTTGATTTCCAGAAATTTCATACTTTCTTCCTCAACAAAACAGTGTGACGTTCATCCAAGTTCCCTCTGGAACCGGTAAAACATACAATGGATCGGTCTGTACTTTGAGTTTGTCACTTGATGAATTCAGTAAAGTGATTGTGTGTGCTCCATCAAATGAAGCTGCGTATGGGATTGCGGAGAAAATAGAGTTACTTAACAGAAAGTATAATCTACGGAGGAAGACTTTACTTGTGTTAGCTAGAGGCCGAGAATTTTGTCATATGGATGGTTAGTAATTTAATTAATTAATTTAAGTTCTTCTGAAATGATCAAATGAAATATGTAGATTGTCTAGATGGAGGATCGCATTTAGGTGATTATTCTTTACTCTAAGTGGAAGTCCGCAAATCACCGGAATGGATGAACACTCCAGAGATAATTTCGATTCATGATAGTAAGGAACTTTGTATTTATCAATTATGCGCCATAGTTTGAGTATTGGTTATTTTTTCGGGTGTGTTTTTAGAAATCATGTCCGGAGCTGAGCACTTGTGCACTAGTTGGGAACGGCAAGCCTTGGAGCAACATGTCCGGCATATTGAGCTTGCAATCCATAATGCAGGACTATAATATCATAGTTTGCATAGTTGCATCCATTGTTGATGTAAGAGTAGCATACTTCGCCAAGAAGAACCCCATTACTACTGCAGTTATCGATGAGGCTGGTCAATTCACTCAACCAGCTTTGCACCTTCTGTTCGATCTGAATCCGCAGAGAGTTATTTTTATCGGAGATCATGAGCAGCTGCAACCAACTGTTCATTCATTTGTCGCAGAGATAATATTAATCAAACTGTTTCAACTCTGCATATGAGTAAGACAAAAGGTGTTAAGATGCTAAATATGACAAGCAGTGCTTCATTTTTAATCGTGTGCCGTAAACAATCGACGATTTTTGGAGACCTAGAACTTATTTGAACGCTTCAGACTGCCCCATGACGGCTTTTTTGCCAACGATGGAAGATGTCAAACGAACTGAGATCGACCACAAGACGCTGATTAGAAGAGTTATTGTGAAACACCTTCCTAGGTTCAAAAGTGTACAGAGTCACTGTAAAGTCGAATTTCATGTAAGATTACTAATCCGTAGTTATGTCGCAGATGCATTTGCTAATGGACCAGACGAAGGTATTTTGTGGCGACAAACGAAAGTTGTGTGATATCGGTACAATACCGAACATTCGATATGTGTATAAACATCCTGAAGTAAGGCTTACTTATTTTGTACTACTCCATTATTCTAGCTACAAGTTTACTTTTGATTTGATCAGAAACTGACGAATGACGTGAAGCCCAACTTTCTTCTAGCGACTCGATTTTTTAATTTCGTCACCGTTTCGTACATTGTCGCAGCTGCCTGCGAATGGCTTAACATTTCCGTGGAAAGTTGTCATTCAACTGAAGATCAATTAACAGAGAATAAGAAAATAGAACAACTTTATGATCTATTTGAGTACATTTTTGCTCTAGAATGGCATGACATTTACAAAGTCACATCAAAACGAAGTAAGTGCTCATTTGAAACTGAATGTGTAATGCGAAGGCTACTCATTTCTGAACGATCCGTAGGTTTTGTATCTGCCAAACAGAGTTTGATAAAAAAAGTTGCATATCTCATGCGACAACGATTTCTGCAAGTAAGTAAACTAAGGTAGTTAATTTGTGGATGTGAAGCTCACATGTGATAAGTAATTTCATTGATTATGCAGATATCATCTGTGGTATCAGGTGGATTGCCTCAAGAAACAAATACGATTTATTAAACCTCCAGATGAACGAAATTTGTCCACAGCTAGTTATATTTGCTCAAAAAAGTTCCAGTATTACAGTCTTGATAAGAAGTTGCTGTACTCTAAGGCTGTAATTAATGCGGGTTTAATGTCACTTGGCTATAACGACAGTATACGCGTAAACCACGGGGATCGTATGAATTCTTATAATAAGTTGCATATGATTGAATTCAGTAATTACAAACACACTGTATACTTTAAGTACATGGTTTTGAGTCAGCCAATGAAAAGCTGATGGAGATCCCCGAATTGTCAGTCTGATTTACTGTACAATTCTACTGTTAATTTAAGTGGTGAGTTTCATATTTTGTCACGTACACAAAGTAGTAATTGAATACAAGTCGCCTTATTACCTTTATTTGTTTAATCAGGGAAAAAGAACTCAAACTTGGAACTAGATTTATTTCATGAAATGCTGAATGGGTAGGTTCTTATTTAATCAAGCTGCTAGTCAGTAAATTATACTGAATTTGAATTTCTGTACATAGGAGACTGAAGGATGCAATGAAAAGTCACCGAGGAAATCCTACGGATACTTCTATGATGAGAAAAACTACCTCCTTTGCAGTAGTAAAGGATTTGATGGAAAATTATGTTAAGATTCTTCAAGGCTATGAAGATTTCCAGCCAGGGTCTGAGCATGACCATCACGCTGTGTACGAAAAGTGGGTCGAAGATATTCCTCTACTCGTGCACACTATCTTGGAACAAAATTTGCTGAAGAACATGAAGACTCGTTGTCATAAATGGTTTAAGAACGTCAAATATAACCTGTTTACATTGAAGACATTTGTAAGTATGTAGACAAAATCAAGAGCAAATCTAAATCCATAATCCATAGACAATACCGAACATTTTTATGAAGAAATATTTGCTCATTAACACTTAACTTTAACTTAATTGTACTTTTACAAGAATATTGTTACTAGTGGGCACTAATGAACGAATGATTGATAAGATTTGACCGACTACTGAAGAAAATTATGTATGCGATTATGTACTTTTTGTCACCGTAATTAACAACACTATCAATGAATGTTAACAGTACTGTGTTTATAATAATAACTTCGAAATGTATTAACTACTTCCGCAGCTCATATTATTTTTTTTGACATAAATAATTATTCCGGTGGTATTTGCAGTTTTTTAAGCTAAATCTGTAGATACAAAGGTATTTTTCGCAGTTTATGTGGCAAAACCTTATGCAGAATTCACTATACCCCCACAGACCTTGCTTTTTTTTGCCGGCATTTTGCGTACTGTATGTGGACCTTTGGACATGTCATAGTCATAGCATAGTTTATTTACGTGACAAATAATACATAATTGCATCAACAATTCATCTCAGTATTAGGTCACAGTTGCAAAATAAAACAAAAAATTCTAAAATTCTAAAGCAAACATTTTCTAACGTAGTCATATCTCTACACTAATTGAGTTATACTGTATATTGGTTCATATTAACAATTTTAGGAATTAAGGTTATTAATTATTCTTCCGTGGTGTAATTCAAAAGTGTCATTTCGTAGCTTCATTAGCAGGGAGCTCAAACTTGATTCAAACTTCTGCTTGCAATCCAATTTCTTAATTTCTTTTGGTAGGGCATTCCAGCTTGTTATTGCTTGATAAACAAAAGTATCCTTTCCTTGTTCAGTTCGCATACGTGGTAGTACAAAATTGTCAACTTGTCTGGTAGTCAGTCCTTCATTTGGAATTTTGATGAAGAGTTCCAAGAATCCTTCACTAAGAGATGTGGTGCAGATGACGTGATTGAAGATGTACATCAAAGAGTAGTACTCGTACCTTTCTGCAGAGCTTAACCAGTTTAATTTATCAAAATAATAATATCTATAGTTAGATTTAGTTAGGCGATTGGATGAAGGTGCTGGTTTTATGATCAATCGCGCTGTGTTCAGCAAAATTGGGTCTAGTCTAACATATTTAGTTTTTGTTAGGTTTCCCCACACGGGTAGGCAATAGTCTAGCACAGATAAAACAAGTGAGGTACAAAGAATCTGTAACCATTTACTAAAGAAACAGCTTTTATGCTTACGTAGTAGATGAACTCTCGTTGTCATTCGTTGGCAAACTTCTTCATAATGAAGATTAATATTCATTTTAGAGTCTATTATTACTCCTAAATAGCGAAATGTACTCACTTGGTGGATAACTTCACTATGAGTGGTGAGTTGAAGTGATGCATGATTGCTTCGTGCAGGATTAATTAGCATACATGTATTCTTCTCGGTGTTGATTACCATTCCATGAGAGTCACACCATCCGATCATCTGATGTATTTCTTCTTGTAGTAATTTC
>JAQGAC010002480.1:0-10225 GCA_034696585.1 Isotomurus maculatus
TTACGTTGACTTTTTAACCCAGTGCAATATTGGCAAAATTCGATTTAACTACAACTAGAAACCTCTACCGCACAAATTCTCACCGTTTCTCCTTAAATGTTGGACGTTTGATTGGAAATTCGCAATTTTTCTACGAAGCTTTAGCCAGATAAACGAAAACATGTCTAGATGATATTTTTATATGAAGCAGCGAATATCAGCCCTCAACACCGATATTTGTAAAAAGTCTCCAGCATGGATGACAGATTGCAATGAAACAACTTAAGACAATGGAAGCTGAATAAATTAATGCTTTTCCTATAAAAAACACTAAGTTTAATTCGCCGAAGTTTTTGATGGTTTTAATATTAATGACTGTTTGAACATACGTAAATGATGGCCTACATGACGTGGACAGTAAAAATCTAATTATTTTAAATCCAACGAGGGTGAATTCGAAGGTATTAAATACCCTCATACCAAAACACGACAAGTGAAATTGGTGATTAGTTTCTCCTAATGAAATGTATTTAAAGGAACTCAGATATTTTTCCAGCAGCAGATGCTTCATTAGTGTAAGTGACTACAATTAAGGTAATGCCACAAGCACGGCCGTAGGAGCTAAAACCCCGAGAATATTGTTTACGGTATGATATCGCAAAGTAAAAATTATCTTCAAAACAAGCAGTAAGAATAGTCTGAGATTATGTTATGATTACAGAAGGGATGGAATCTCTGTCCGGAGGAAATAAAGCCTAAATATATTATACATGACCTATTTTACAGTTCAGAATTGTTTGCGCAAAATTTATGCCAAACCTAGCTACTAGCTTCAGCTGTTTTTATGCATAAAAAATAGAAAAATACATTGAAATCAAATGATTTTGTTTCCATTTAATTTTATCCTTGCGAATTCTCCAAACTGGGTTTCAATAGTGACCATTTCACGTGTTGGCTTCTTTAAATCCGAATATATACATAAAGTAAGTTAATGTTGTGGGTATGCTGAAAGGAAATTTTATTTCGTTTTTGAATTGCATTTAATATGAATCACAAAAATTGTTTAATTTCATGTTCTCCGTCTACATAGCTTAAAATCGCACGTTTGTACTCATCAACCAATGCATGTGTTAAAATCATGAATGTTAAATTCCTCTCAAAGACTTCAAAACGCACAATATATTCTTAACGTGGGTTTCAAAATTAAAGTATCGCCGCATCGCCGCATGTATTGTTTATTATGCCCCATGCTTTAAAGCTGATTTATCTCAATCAAAGCCCTGATTCAGATTCTTATGAGTAAATTTGATTTGCTCAAACTTCTTAATCAATATGATTAATCGCTTTTGAGTTTCGCGGTTTAAAGTGGCCCCTCAGTACGTCAAGGGGCCTCGAAAAAAGCCAGGTGTGCACCCAAAATTTTCATTGCTCTAAACCAGGATACAAAGTGACTTGTGCCTGATGATGTGCTCTGCAACTGCACTGGCCAGTTCTTAGGTTGGCTCAAGAAGCGTTATAACATATCTGCTGACGTGTTACTAAAAGTGGCTATCATTCCGCATGGGGTAAATAAATCAAAATTAAAAGGCTGGCACACATATCTTGAACAAATAAGTGTCATTGAAAGTGTCCTCTTCCAACAAACACTCATTTTATTTATTGGGATGAATAGAAAGATATTACAGAGTAAGTTTTTGGGAAAAACTTTCAAATATCCTACGACATGTTGCAGCGAATGAATAATTATTTGGGACTAGATATATTGTTATATCCTCACAAAATCCGTGCGTCATTGGGGAAAAGATACATTCGCGGTATCACCCAAACGGACTACAATGCGAAGAAGGTTAATTCTGCACCTTACAAACATGGCTTAATATATCTAATAAGTTGTTTTCAAACTGAATAAGCACGCGAACCTGAATTCCTTATGACTGCCTGTCACACACTTTATTATTGTGTTCCTGAGCGGATTTGACACGAATGAACTGGATATAGCGGACATGGCAAGTGCTCTACCTGCATAAATCAACAAGCCTTATACCTTTCTTTAAACAGCCGTTTATGTAGAATGTATGGACTTTTATTCAAGATATCTTGAGTTTAACATTACAACAGGTTTGGAATATTCCGTGCACCCAAAGCTCTATATTCACTCGAGGATTTGAAAATGAGTGTTTTGTAAATTAATGGAAGAATAAATTTATTACACAAAAGATTGCTTATGTTTAAAGTTTTTAAGACTACACAAACTAACCAATTGGAAATAACTAATTGACTATAGCTGGAAAACTGATACTTCTCATCATTTTACTGAACGTTGGATCATCAATATCCGAAAAATTAATTGTTGAAGATGAGTTTCAAAAGAAAATTCATGGGAATTCAAACTCCCATAAACAATCTTTGGAATCATTTAAAGAGGCTAGTTTCCAACTTCCAACAAGAGCAAAGCGAGACATAGCCACAATGCTAAAAGGTTTTGATGCGCGCCTACACGCGTTTGAATATCTGATGAGCGAGGAAAACTCAACTATTGAACATGTAAGTACAACTCAACCTAACGTGTCACCATTCCTACGTTCCCATTCAATTGAGGTGAATATGAGACAAACAGTTTCACTGAATTGATTAGTTTTTTCTGCAGATGTGAGGGTTTTTGAGCGCAATTGGCTCCATCCTTCAATCCGACGATTCCTATAATGTTAATCTATGCAGAGGAAGCAATTCTCGATTGAGAACTGGCAACAATATTGAAGATGAGCAAACTATTGTTGAGAGGGATGAAAATGGCTGGGAGCTAATTGGATCGTCCACGTGTGTTAGAATTATCCACGGGCATTACACTTATGACGAGGCTTCAGATTTTTGCAGGAATGAATTGCAAGTTGGTAAGTATGAAGTGTGTGAAATGTTTGAGATCAAATTTAATTTATATTTGTGTATATTTTAGGACAAGACTTAACCCACCCAGAAATTATGCGAGTAGATTCTTCAGAGAAACTAAATTTAATTCTAGATCTCCTTACCTTAGGATTCATCAACCTTCTGCGTCAGCAGTCTGGGTGGATATTATTTGCAAATAGGGCGCGAATGTGTCTAATGTGTACACTGATTCACTTTATATAAATCAGTAGTACTTAAAAGGCAGTGGTAACTTATTTTAGTCTTCATCTTAGAATTTCACGGTCACCGCGTTATAACAATTGTAATTGAAAAAATATTTGTTCCGCAGCTAACTGCATATATAAATGCGATGTGCATTAGTGCAGGAACAACAATAGCATGAGCCCTTGAGTTAACGCTGACATGTATTTAAACGGCTCGCGTTTGTCATGAGTTTAATATTCTGTTGAGTAGACACGTAGACCACAATATCATAGGACTTAATAAATAAAATGTTCAATTGCAGTTAAAACTACAGCTTGTCAATGGTATGAATATTTGACCCGCTTCGAACATTAAAAGCACGTGAGGGAATATTTGAAAAACTATGACTATGGTAACAATAAGTTGTATTATTTAAACTCTAAACTGTGGAATTCATTTGGATTTCTTTGGATTTTTATGACTGCGTCTTCCCACAGAATCTTGACCAGTGTTTCGGCATGCGTACCAATTATGCGTCTTAACATACAACGGATAGATAGCGAATAACATAATTCATTAATGATTAATTACAGTGCAATACAAAAAGTTTCAGCCATACATTTTTTGTCTCATGATCATACCAAATATATGTGGTAAATAGACATTACTTAAGCTATGCTAAGAGCAGACTAATTTACATACAACAATGATTACTTACTGTTGATAAAAAAATTCGGATTCGTTGAAAAACAGAACAACTTGACGTATGAGTTGATACACTTGAAACATGAGTAGGTGTGAGCGAGAAGGTTGACATTAAATTTGATAGAAAATTCATGGAGAAAGACGAGCAATGATACAACTACCATCTGCACCACTAAACGAAGTTTCCAAGTGAAAGAATCTAATGACCTACTTCGAAAACTGATTTTCCTTTCGCGACTGTTCCCGCTTGTAGTCAGTATCATTTTGTTTCTCCCAAAGCCATAGTGTATACAGCATACAGGTGACTGATGAATATCCAATGAAATATATAGTTTTGAATGTAAAGATATTTTACTATTATATATAGATAAAGTGCCTACACAGGTTGTTTTCACAGAAATCTAAATCTAGCAAATATCAATATTTTTAGTTATTGTATCAATCTAAGAGGATTAATGAAGCAGTCTGTGCAGCAATAAAATCCTGAGCTATAAGAGGAGTGGATTTATCCATGAACTTTCCTACAAATTGAATTTTTGCTGGAGCTAATGCTTTGAATTCCTTGCGAATGGATTTACTGAAAGGCGACAGTTCGTTGCTCCATGTCCTTATAAACTGTTTGCTAGAAACCAATACCTTGGAAGCCAAGGTGTCTGTCATGAGCGTCCCAATCCCTAAGTTGATGCTACACAAAACAAACAACATGCACAATGTCGGGTTTTCATTATAATGTGGGATTGTCTTCAGAGCCCCGAACAAAACCAGAATCTGCAAAATCCACAAGCCGCAAACAACGCCTGGAATCCCAGTATACTTGCTTGTTTCGTTGGTGATGCGTTCCAAGATTAATGCAGATTTGTAAAGTGTCATCCTCGTTTTTGTTGTGATGTTAATGTATTTACTGCATCATAAATTAGTAATTTACAAACCTGCTTGCACCAACTCAAAAGTTTGAGAGTGTTAAGACCTTGTCAGCAGACGTATGTACTCAACTAAGCATGCAATTGATGCGAAAACTATGAAGTTTCCATGAATGAGGGCATCCTGGGCATCCAGCAAAACAACAGTGACATGAAGCACGCCGACTGAAAGTGAAAATAAATTTGGACTATTGTTTTCAGTAGCCGGACTGTCACAATTGTCCATCCAGGAAGAAATGAAGGGTGGATAGCACGGTCGTAAGTAAAGTACAGGTAAATACAGTAAAGCTATAATGGGTATTGACAAAGTGAACAATTTGATTGTCCAGGACGCATACTTTTCCAAAGAACTTCTGGAGCTTGCTACGAAAGAAATATGAAAAGATTTAGTTACGAAAAGCCATTTTATTTTAGTTGTTAAAGTACCTTTATCTATAGTTAGCCCAGTGGTTCTTAATCGTCTCTCAAAATAAATCAGCTTATTGAATGAATCTACATATTTAGAGTCGCAATTCCAGTTCCAACGAATTATTAACGGTAATATGGAAATTGCCGTCCACGTAGCGCCTAATATTGTCAAGAAACTGGTATAAGATTTACTCATTAATCGAAGGCACATCAGGAAGGTGCCAAAAATTCCAAAGACGAGACTTAGTTGATAGTATCCCTTCCTTCGAACACTTTTTGAAACTTCAAGGATTTGAAGTTTTGGGTTCAACTCATATGGAATGAATCCTGGTAAGGAACAGAACAGCATTATGTGTCTTTTTAAATCGAACAAGTAGCACGTGAGAATCATAATAAACTTCGAAAGCTTCTGAGGGAGTTTGAGGAAACCGTTGTTAGAAAATAAAGTTGTCTGCCAAACTGTGAGCTCTACTGTATTAGTAATGCGTGTAGCTACTGACGGATACTCTTTGCCCGTCAACAAACTCACATGCGAAGACATTTATATAATTATTCTCTTAGATTATTCCAATTCGGCAAAAATTTGTGATACTAGTGAAGCGATTAAATGTCAAAACACTAAACAAATATTAAACACATTGAGAATATGCCATAATTTCATTCAACATTCCATATGATGCGAATTGGTCATGATAAATAACAACTTACCAACGAAGAATTTGTAGGTAAATAATGACATTGTTGTGTAAATCTGTAAACATACGCATTTCATACGTAGAATTCATAAGGTTCCACTGTAATGACAATTCATTGAGAATGAACTAGGAAGGAGTTCCGAAGGCGAAATGTGTGTGATATTTGGCTACGTTAGATATAATGACGATCTTTATATCCTTGAAACCTTTTCTGCACGGACCACTTCAGAATTCGATGAAAATTTACACATTTGTTAGGCGTGATTAAAAACCTACTGATGCAAAATTTCAAACTTCTCAGTGCAAAGGTTCGGACATCGTGGCATGTTTCGAAATTTTTACTTCTGACACTTTCCTGAGCTCAGTTTCCAACGAATCTGCGCCAAAATTTTGCATGAACTATCCTGACTACATTCTCCATCGAAATTTCCCAACCTTTTTTGAAAATTTTGAAATTTTATCATAATTGTTACTTGCCCTGGACAGCTTATCACAACGAGAATAGGCTGATATTTTCAGCAAAATCGGTTTAAACATGATAAAGTTATGCTGTCTTATGCAAACAAAACTCAATTTTGTCGTGTACTCGTTTTATAGTAATAATCACTCAGTAACTTGATTCCTCAACACATTCAAACGATAATAAATCAATTTGAACAAATGTACTGTCCTTACAAGGAGTAGAGTTTTTTCCGGATTCGTTAAGAAAAAACGACTTAGTGTTAGTCCCGTCAGGAACTTTAAGGGAAAAAATCTTACTCCTACTTCTGACCCCATATTTGCACCGATGATGAACTGGAGATAAGCTTTTGTCCCCAGCCCCTGACCACACCCACTGGCCCATCCTGCCCGCGCTTTTTCGTTTTAAACCAATTTGGCAGAAAATTTGAGAGCTCACTCTCCTTGTGATAAGCTATCAAGGTTTAGTAACACATTAAACATTTTTTTTATATTTTTGCGACCAATTTTCGATATTTTTAAAAAGGCTATAAAACCCCGATGGGGAATGTAGTCAGGATTGCTCATGCAAATTTTGGTGCAGATTCGTTTGAAACAGAATTCAGGAGAAGAGTCGGCAGTAAACATTTCGAAAAATGCCACCTTGTCCGAACCGTTACACCTAGAAATTTGAAATTTTGTCTCAATATGTTTTTAATCATGCCTAACAAATATGTAAATTTTCGTCGAATTCTGAAGGGGTCCGTGCGGAACAGGCCCTTAGGTTATAAAGTTCCTCATTGTCCTAAATTTAAGAAACGCTTTTTTAATTGTTGTTGGTACCAAGCTGATTGTAAGTTAAATTTCGAATGTATAAACGGAGTGTTTTAATTGTGGCTCTGCCTCTTCTCAAATATTTGTTTGTAGTTGAGCAAATGCTTCGATTTGAATTTCAGTAGTACACGACAGTACTTATGTCAAACCTGTTCACAACATGAGTGTGTTTGAACTAGACTTTTAAGCCGACATGATGTCCAAGGATAAGCGAAGAAAATTAAAAACAGCCAGCACAGATGTGATGACTGTCTGACCCATTAAATAATAACTAAACCCTTGTGATTGACAGTTTTAAATGTATTTTTAACGAATAGTTGCGTATTAAACAAATGCAAACCTGAGAGGTTTTAAGCTAAACAGGACTGCATCAGAAAATTAAAGTAATTCAAGTTCTGCAGAAGGTACATTAATAAATATAAAACACCCTAGTGTTATCACATGTGAAATAGGATACTGTCTCAGCGGGCTGTGCTCCATAAGCGTGAGATGTCTTAACCTAAATTTCGGCTTGAATCATGCAATGGGGAAATATTACGCTTTATTTATTGCATCTTCTTAAGAGAACACGATTTGCAATTGCCTATTTCAGATATATGATGAGAATATCTCAAACGCTTAACTCAATCAAATAATTGTGTCCGAGAGGATCTATAACAAAACAAAGTAAACCCATTTAATTGCATTTTTCAAACTCAACCCAAAAGAAGGAAGGGATTTTTATTAACACAATGAAACTCAAGATTCTTGTTATTCTAAAAATCCTTGTATTGTTGTACCATATTCAAATAAGGCTTACAAGACATTTCTATGTCTCGCTTTTAAACGTGCATTTCACTTTTAGCATACATTTCAACACTGCACTAATGATTGCCCAGTATTGTTTCGGGGATAATATTACAAGATATGTATTAACCTGTCTCTGTTTCTAAATTTCCACGAAGCCTCAAAACGCTTACTTTCAACGTCTTCAACGAAACTGTAGTATGGACATGCAGACTTTGTCTTTTGAATTGTTACTGCTCTAATCAGCTAATGAATTAACTAGAATTCCCACATGGTTTTTAACGTTTACGCTCATTACCCTAAGCTACCAGAATCTTCTGCGATTTCAATATTTAGGGCTTTACGTACCCACGTAGAATGTACACGGCTTTGGTTGCATCGGAAAACAAAACAATTCCAAGTTCCGTAGGAGGTTTTCTAATGAATATAAAATTCCTTTGTATTGGCAAAAGTGGAATAAACTATCTTTAGTCTTGCCTTATAACTATACATTTTAGTGAAATTGGGTAATGCTTTAGCGGGCTGTGTGACATAAGCATAAGTTGTCAAAATGGATACGCCTATTTGCCCGAGCCTCAGCAGAGAGTAATATCACAAATGTTATTGACCACAGCTTACATGATTGAAATATAGGCTTTAAACATGCGATGGGGAAAACCCATAGAATAAGAAGACAACAATGGAAGCACAGATCTAAAATTTGACGCACACACTCCCCCGCCAATCGCCCAATCACAAGCCACCATTATATTCCTGGGATGTTGAGATTGGGCGATTAGTATTTCTGAAGTGATTTGATTGGTGCTCAGAAAATTCTGCACAGGACGTGCTTTCTCCATAGCGCTTCCTTTCTTGTCTTCTTATTCTATGGGGAAAACCTATGTTTTATGTATTGTATTGTTTAGAGAACACGAATCGCCATTGCATATGTCCGATATTTGGTAAGAACATCTTAACGCTTTACTTAATTAAAAATTTTTTTCTAAGAGGATCAATAAAAACAGAGTATTAACCCTTACCGACTGTTTTCAAACTAAACTCAAACTAAAGAAGGAATTTTTGCAAACCCAATAAAACCTTAGATTCTTGTTTTGGAGAAAAAATCGTTTATTCCTTACAGCACAGTCAATTTTGGCTTACAGGTTTTTCTAACCATGACTAAAGTAAAATCCATAAATAAAAAATATGATTGAATTCACACTTAAAACTTTACTTTTACGCTGATTCATTTATTTCTGTCTAAAAAAATTTCTTGTTTGCAGAAGTTTCAGTAAATAAAGTCAAAATAGTGTAACAAAATATTTAATCGGCATTTTTTAGCTGTATTCGTAGTCATAAGTCTTAAAAAATAAATAACGCTTTAATTTTTTGTCGCTTTGAAACTAAGATCCGTACAGCGCAAAACCTATGATTCGAAACCTACGTTGAGAATGATTTTATAGCCAACCAATATTGCAACCGACGTATAAGCTTCAACCTTTTCAATCAAAATTCCAGAACTCCTCAAAAGTTTAAGAATTTGTAATAAACTTTCCCACAACATTTTATTTCAATTCATCTTACACCATCTGAAGAAACTCCTTAAAATGTCCATTGACTTGAAACATCATTGTTAAAGTTGAACCTACTGGAATTATTGCTTGTGGTACGTGATCACACTGTATCGCTTACATTAATTTGTGTGTACCAAAACCTTAAGATACTCAATCAGGCTTACTGTAGAACAAAAAAGTCACCAATAATGGTAGCGTAATTATAACAAATAGTAATAACAGATAGTAATAAGACAATGACAATAAACGTTGGGACTTGCGAATGAGTTCAATTTTTGATTTTAACAAATTGACACACGAAGTCAAGAATGGTAATAGACTTAGGCGAAAACGAACGAACAACTCAATACTGAATACGGCTGAAGATGCTACTAGCATAGCACCAACTGTTCTAAAAGATTTTACCAACTGAGAATAAGCAATCGTATGTTTAAAAAGCGGGTTTCTTTTTATCAAATGTTGATTCTCCCAATTTTCAACATCTTTTTTCAAAAACCGTTTTATTTGTCGTTTAGTCGATTCGTAAAGAAAGTTTCTTTTCATATTAACTGCATTTAGAAACCCGGCGGACTCAACGATTTTGAATTTCCAACCAAACATGTTACCCAACGGAGAATCAAAAAAGACGTAGAAAGGTACCCCATAAAACATTGTTTCCGAAGGTATGAACATGTGGCATGAATATTCCAAACCAACGGTTGTCTGGATGCTGTTAAGTATTGCGTCATTATCAGGGAAGAAATCCTTCATTGCAAAATTTTCTTGCCGCCCTGGCTTCCAGAGATAAATCTTCATATCCCAAAACGCGCAACAAGGC
>JAQGAC010002481.1:0-10224 GCA_034696585.1 Isotomurus maculatus
CGTGAGGGGAATTTCAAACTCCGCGCCACTCGCCGCTCTCTCCTTCCCCTCCACTCCGCCAGATGGCCTCCCTCCCTCCAACAAAGACACTCGCACACTCATGCAAAACAACAACCACCCAATAGTTGGCCCAATTAATTTAATTTTAATTAATTATCAATTAGTCTTCTTAACAGTCATAATTAAAATTAAGTCAATCTCCATATTATTTTATTAGCGTTCATTTACTCACAGTCACACCTCTTAAGTCAGATTACAACTCTGACACTTCATGGAAATATCCACATCAAAAATGTTTCATTTTACAACTATTTTTATGCGTGTTGATTTATTTCTTAATAATTTAACTAATAATTTGTTGTAAGCCCTGAAGGCCCGGTAACTTGAAGGCCCGGCCCGGTAGTGCCCCCTGACTGTTGAAATTGCATGAAGATAATGCATTGGGCCACAACCTGCCCAAAAATCTGCAAAACAATAAATTAATTTTAATATTACAAAAATCTGCAGGAGTTTCCAACTGAACATACACTTATTAACAAGGAGTTGTTCATCGTGGCGTATCCTTTGAGGGAAACTTCTACTGGACTTCCAACAAGCATGTCATGCAACCTCATCACCTAATTCACAAAAATACACTCCACTTTCAAACCACTTTAAAATAAGATCAAAATTTACCTTAAGTTTGTCTTCGTCTGAACTGAACGTCGTGTCCACTTCAATTCCCTTTGCCACAGACACAACCTTCTTCTCCTTCATACACACACGTTCAATTAAAAAAGTGAACACTTTAGGAGTATTTGCGCAATCAGTAGTAATCTTAAATCCTCACTTACTTCGTATGGAACTCCAGCAGCATAAAATACTTTACAATAAATACGCACAAAGTTCTTCGCAGTGAACGTGAGGATAAGGAGAATGACGTTACTCGACTTGGTCGTTTCTCTATCAAAAGAAACGAAGCAGAGGAACAAGGACGCCGATAAGAAGTAAATTAAAGTTCCAATCGACAGCAACTGCTGAAACGCAACACATTCTCCTCCAAGTTTCACTTGGTTTCTGATCCCAATCAAAATTCTGTTCCATTTGTCAATATTTTTAGATACACTGATTCCAGAATCCCCTCCAAGAGTCTCCATATTAAGCCGCACCTATCAAAAATATAATTTATCTCTCCGTCATCTGTAGCTAAATATCATTTTAATTGCCACTTCAATTATTATCCATATACTTGTTTGTAAGCATCCCTTGCAGTTTTGAACATGAGAATAGTCTGCACGTCCTCCGAGTACATCACGAAATTAATTCCGAAACACAGGAAACAGTAGATGAAGTTCCAGAACATTCTGGAAGAGTCCATTTCCTGATAAACTAATAATGTGCTAAACATAATTGACCAAAGGCCAATGTAAATAACAGCAATCGCATTTGCAAACTTATAATTAAATATATTTCCAGCTCCAGCAGAGTAATTTTCGAGGCTCAGAATTTCCCTTTCTATTTTGTTCCAGTTATTCAACCACTCCGTAAATTCCTTATTTCTTTTAATGAAAACAGACAAATAATTGATTACGCCCAGCAGACTGTAGATACACTCAAAACTTCTCGAAATAGTGGAAGCATACGCTCCAAATTCTTTTGACTTTTCTTTCACAATCCCAACTCTGTCTGGCCATCTATAAAGAGTGACACAAAATTTACTAAATTGTATATACGCTTATAAAATAAGTTTACAATCGGTTACGTGTCACCAGGTGCGAAAAGTTGAAGTCCACAACTTCCTGACTGAACCATCCCCAACATGAGGAAAGTTACTGTAAAGGTGCCAATTAAATAAGACCAGGCGGTAGATGTACTGATCCCCGAATCGAAGCGAGTGTACAAAGTCCCTTCATCCCAAATTTGCTCAGCTTTATGAGGAAATCGCCCAATCAACTTAAAAAACAATAAAATTCGCGTAAATCCCGTAGTGACAGGAATGTACGGACTCATCATTTCGCACGAGCTCCCCACAACCCGAGTCTCAAAAGACTTAATTTTAGTTTTTCCTGTTGCGAAATAACTCTTCATGTTTAATTTTTGCTTTTAAAAAATCTGAAATTTCTCCCTTCGCGTCCTGCAGGATTCAGAATATTTAGATTGTACGATAAATGTGACGCCACCTTAGACAACATACAAGCATACGCTAACTACCTGTACGCCTTTCCAAGATAAATTCTGTCCCATCAAACGCCCCCCACTCCTCGAAGAAGCTTCTGATAAAAAACTTCTTATCCAATAAATATCTTGAATTACAAAGCTATTAAGACGCCAATCATAGCATAAGTTCGCATTTTATGCACGCGAATATAAAAGTTATGGATGCAACCAAAAAGGAGGAATACGATATACTCGATCAGGTATTATTTATAATAGTTTCCTTCCTTCTCCTGCTACGACATTGCTTAAGTTTAGGATAATTCATTGATAACAATTAATAACCACTATCACTCTGTTTGTACGACTCGAATGAAAATACAAACTTAGAAAAACTAAAGTGGATCCTTTGGTGACCACTGATGTATAGGGTGGTTAACTAAGAGGGGAAGCATTCACGTGCTGAAAGATAAGCCCACAAAGGCGCTGATACTCATCACACCAAACTGAACATTATTAAAAGTTAATTTAACTCATTTTCTCAATCATCTAAGTGGACTTGTTCTGAGTGAGTTAATTTGTACTCCAAATTTCAATATAGTTATATTTAATGTGGAAACTTTTCTGATCATTCCACCGTCATGGAAAAACAATGGCGTGTTCAAATTTTACTGTTTTAATCTGAAGCAATTAATTTTTGTATTTTATTGGTGATCATGCATTCATCCTTCCTAACCAAAATTACACATGCGGCTTATCTAGAAAGCATACTGAATATTTCATTTTTTAACTGTCTACGCTAATGTTCTTGCCAATTAACTAATAATTTGTTATCCCCGAAGTCCCGTTAACTTTGGAACAGCCTGATTGTTGAAACTGCATAAAGACAATGCACTGAGTTACAACCTGTCCAAAAATCTGAAACACAATAAATTTTCTCATTAAAAAGGCCCGGAGGAGTTACCAACTGAACGTACACTTATCAGCAAGGCGCTGTTCATCGTGGCGTATCCTTTGAGGGAAACTTCTACCGGATTTCCAACAAGCATGTCATGCAGCCTCATCACCTAATTTACAATAATACACTTCACTTAATCAACCTCTTCCTTAATTAAGGATTTAATTGCTTCTTCAATATTCTTACTTTCAGTTTATCTTCGTCTGATGTGAAAGTCATTTCCACTTCAATTCGCTTTGCCACAGACGCAACAATCTTTTCCTGCACACAAGCACATCTCAACTTCGAGTTAACAAATATTCACGTAATCCTAATTCCTCACTCACCTCATCTGGAATCCCCGAGGCATAAAAGACTTTACAATAAATGCGCCCAAAGTTCATCGCAGTGAACGTAAGGACCATTGCGACACTTGTTGTGTTTGTTTCTCCGTTGAAAGACGCAAAGCAGAGGAACACAGACGCAGATGAGAAGTAAATTAAAACTGCAATCGACAACAACTGCCGAAACGCAACACATTCTCCTCCAAGTTTCACTTGATTTCTGACACCAATCAAAATTCTATTCCATGAGTCGATATTTTTAGATTTTAAAGAAATTTCGGGATCCGTTTCACAACTCTCCATGCAACGCCAGACCTACAAAATATAAAATCAATCTCACACCTTTATGATTTCAACTGTCCCTACCTGTTTGTAAGCGTCCCTCGCAGTTTTGAAGATAAGAATGGTCTTCACGTCCTCCGAGTAGACCACAAAATTAGTTCCAAAACATATGAAACAGTAGGTGAAGTTCCAGAACATTCGGGAAGAGTCCATTTCCTTGGAAACTATCAAAGTGCCAAAGACAATGGACGACAGCCCAATGTAAATTAGAGCAAACGTGTTTCCAAACTTGGAGTTACATATTTCTCCAATAGATTGTTTTTCGAGACTCAGCATTTCCTTTTCAATTATATTCCAATTATTCAGCCACTCCGTAAAATCCTGATTTCTTTTCAACCACACAGGCAGATATTCGATTACGCCCAACATACTGTAAATACACTCAAAGCTTCTCGTAATTCCGGCAGCATACGCTCCAAATTTTTTTGACCTTCCTTTCATAATCTCCACTCTGTCTGGCCATCTGTAATATAGTATAACACAATTTACTAAATTGTATGTACGCTTACAAAAGAAATTTATAATCGGTTACATGTCACCAGGAGGGAAAAGTTGAACTCCGAAGCTTCCAGTTTGAATAATCCCCAGCAGAAAATAAGTTGCTGTGAGACAGCCAACTACATAAGACCAGGCTGTGGATTTGCTGATGCCCGAAGTGAAGCGAGTGTACAAAGTCCCTTCATCCCAAATATACTCAGCTTTATGAGGATATCGCCCAATTATCTTCAAGAAGAACAAAATCCGCGTAAATCCAGTAGTGACTGGAGAATACGGACTCATCATTTTGCACGAACTCCCCACAACTTCTGTCTCAGATGGCTCAATTTTAGGTTGTCCCGTTTCAATATATCTCTTCATTTTTATCATTGCTTTTGGCAAAATTTTGAAGACTCTTGCTTCCGACCGTTCAAAGCATATTGAATTGATTGTCCTCTGAAGAAAGTTACGCCAGCTTACACAAAATAAAATATGCATGCCTGCATGATATATGTCTACTGCCACAATGCATAATGTCACATCAAACTGGGCCAAACTTCAAACCTCTGATTTATTAATTCACCCTGTAAATAAAAGGAATTGCAAAGTTACATGCAATCCTAGCCATAATGGGATCAGAGTACATAACACGCAAATACGAAAAGACGAAGTGGGTAAGACGGGTTCGATTGGGAATGTTTTTTGAAGACCCTTCCTTCCTTTCTTCTTTGTCTGCTACGACTTCTGTGAAGTTCAGGATAATTCATTAATGACCATTAATAACAACTGTCGCTCTGTGTGCTCTACAGTAGAAGATAATAAAAACTAATGGGAATTCTTTACTGTGACACCCGTCAAACTGAACTGGATATTAACTTAATGACTATTAATCGTCCTCACTTTCTTCATTAGTTTGGTGCACTTATTCTAACAATGAAATATGCTTTGATGCTCAAGCGATATCACGTTGGGCCTTGCATTATTTGGTGGATCAACCCTTTCAAACAAAGATGCAATCAAAACTTGGTGCGATAAATGAAGTATCTGGTCACCACTGGCATCCGAAGATGGGCATTGTTACTACAAAAAGTCGTGTCCAGACAGGAAATTCGAGAGAAAAAAATCTTATCCCCACTTTAGACAGCGGATTTACACCGATCATGAACTGGAGATCATTTTTGGTCCCCGCTCCCAAAACCACCCAATTTGACCCATACCCCCACCTCCAGACCTCAAATGGGGTCGTTGGTCAAAAAACCAAAAATGAATTTTTATAGTAACTATGCCCATCTTGGTCACTTCGGATGCCAGTGGTGACCAGATACTTCATCTATCGCACCAAGTTTTGATTGCATCTTTGTCTGAAAGGGTTGATCCACCAAATAATGCAAGGCCCAACGTGGTATCGCTTGAGCATCAAAGCATATTTCCTTGTAAGTTAGGGAATGGATAGCAAAGGAAAAGTTAGTAAAGGAATAGTTATTAAGAGGAATAGTTAGAAAGGAGGAATTATTACTAAGGGAATCCAAAGTAAATAACATTCGTTTCTTTATGTAAGGAATGAACATGTCTGATTCCATGCATCTCTGTCACACAATTTAATTTTTTAGCTGTTGTTTAGTTGCTTTTGTTTGAGTATTTTATAGGGTCAGGAATATTGACAAGTCCCTGAAAGAAATGCGACTTTATATAATTTTAGGTGTTTGTTTACTGAAATATTATTTAAATCCGCAGGTCATTAATTTGTATATTCACCCTTAGTGTTGTTTAGAGAACTGGAGAAGCGATGCGTTTAGAAAACTCGATGAGTTTGTAAACGATTTATCTGTAAAGAGGTTATTAGATTTTTGACGAACACACGAAAAAATTGCAAGTGTTGAGTATATACATACTATGATCGGCATCTGATGAAAAACAACCGGATTACTTGCTACATACTTGGAAAAGAACAAGTGGACAATGTAGACGGTGAGATTGACTGGAGTGAATCATTTAATCCAATTCATGAGACTAGTGGATGTGGAAATATATTTTATTTATTCATCAATATCTTATCGTCATTTCTATCCGCATTGATTTTTTGTAGTGTCGAGTCTGGATCTGAATCCCATTGACGTCAAGATTCAAAATGCAAAAATCCAAGAAATTCTTAAAATATTGCTCGACGATCACCTAAATATAAATTAGTAATTCTCAAAATGATGGAATTCATTAAATAAAGAGGAATTACGCGACGCACAATTACAAATTAGTTACAGAAGAAACTCAATAAATAAAAACTGACAAGTACCAGTGGTGACGTAATCAATACTCAATCTAAATACTCAATAAGATACGCATATATTAATTACATCTATTACCAAGCCACCTTCCTAGTTTACGTTAAAATGATACCTTTGTAAATACACTCGACATTAATTATTCATAAAGGTATAGGGTATGTAATTAGTGGATTACATTACGAGGGGTTGTTCTAAGTGAGAACTCTCCTTGGCGTTTTCAGCATCGAATTCTCTTAGTTCATTCTAGACAGGCAGGACTTCATGGGAAAGTCAATCGATGCATAAAAATGGAGTTCCATTATTTACATACAATGAACATCTTTTGCTCAGATAAGATATAGGATGAGTGTACGCTACATGAAGAGGAAAAGAAAAATATTTTATTGTGACTCACTGTGTGCAGAAATATATTAAGTATTCGGTCTATCCGTTTACGTTCATAGTACAGAAATAGAATTTTTATTTGCAATACAAACAGGCAAAATCCACTTGTTTATCTTCCGAGAACTAAGCATAATCTGGACAGGTTCCAGTTTTGCGTCTGACCATTATAATTAGCTAATAACATAGCTACTACCTGTTACAACTACCTGCTACATCAACATACCTAAATCTTTACTTTCTCGAATTATTATTTAAACAAACATTTCATGCTGTAGGTCAATTATGGGATAGAATTAAGTGTGTCTATATGTTGTGTGAATTAATAACTATTTCTCAATCCACTGGCAAACATGTCGTGCGAAAGTAGATATCACAATTTAATTACTTTTGCATGCATCCAATCCAGACCGTAGGTTCTGGTCCATTAGCAATCGTAAAAACTGAAAGAAACTTAACTTTTTTAAGCAAGACTGATAGAAAAAAATAACATTTCTCTCTAACCAAACTTTATTTGCTTCTTGGAATCATGGCTTATAAAACTTTCACACGTGAATCGGAAAGCCAGCAAACTGTAGCCGAGTAGGAACAAACCAGCCAGTCCGTCGGGTTGTCTATCCATTAGAACACAAGAAAAATTCACATTAGCTTACTTAAGTTGTGTGGGGCAATCCACGAATATCGAGATGAATCCCACAGACGCTTCCAAAGTTTCTGTATTTCTTCTTGTACTAATCTCCCTATCCTCCTTAGTGAATTCTGAAGTCGAAAATTTTGGAAATCTGTCCTCGAAGATGTCACAATGACTGGCAGAGAAAAAGAAATACTGGACAAGGTAATCATTTCTCAATATAACCGGTACCACAGTACGTAAGAATTCTCGAATGAAAATTTGAAATCCATTCCAATCCTAATCAACCGTGGAGTATTCGAGACGCCAATTAATAGCAGCCATCAATATATAAATAAGGATTGCATGCATCCTCATAATAAATTATTTTTTTACTAGTTTGTTCAAAGAGTAAGTTCCAGACTCCGCATTCCGTACATGAAAGAGGAATTCTACCTCATTCGCTTCCTAAGAGATGATTTTTAACATTCCAATATGACTTCATTTATTTTAATTAAAAGCCCAAAAAACAATTAAAGCCAGATTGTTAATGAACTACGATTTCCAGCACGGAACTTCGATTTGGATCAGGCCGAGAGAATGCTCATTAAGGTAAAATTTAGTCGAAACTATATTATTACAAAGAGGTAATATTCTACGCTAACGTGGTTATTTTTTAGCACTTGAAATGGTGGGATGATACGAATATGGACACAATTGAAAATGAAGACTGGTCTAATTTCTACAAAGACTTTCCGATTGGGTTGGAGGGCATTGAAGACAAGGAAGGGAGACCAGGTTTGGTGACATTCCTCATGACAATTAATCCCTTGCATCAGGGATTATTGAGGACTTCAATTTATTCCAGTGTTGTACTTAAACGTGGGGTCGTGGAACTTAAGGAGAGCCGCAGTCACGGGAAAAATAGAGCAGCTTTATCGATACATCTGCATGTACATCGAAAGAGCTACTTCAAAAGTTAGGAGACTTGGAAAAGAAAATAAGGAAGTTTCCCAAGTTCTTCTAATCATAAATGCAGACGAATTCAGCGTCATCACTCACGGATGCTTCCAGTGTCCGTTAATATTTTAAGATATCCAATTTGAATTTCATCACATGTTAGTGATTTAATCCATTTAAAACTTTTAAATATTTATGAACAGGTGTCCCCTTCATTCTGCGCATTGTAACTCTTTACGAAAACCATTTTCCAGGATATCTTGACAAATTCCTGGTGTTCAACAGTACGTGTAACCACACAAAATAACTATTTTAACTGGTAATAGATAATTGCATCTCATAAATTATTTATAATCAGCTCCTGCGGCAGCCTTAGTAGTTGCGGACGCAGCCAGAGGAGTTTTCCATCCGGAAACCAACAACATTTTCAAGATATACGGACGAAACAAAAACCAATGGCAGCCTGTGCTGCAGAAATTCATGGATGAGAGTCAAATCCCTGCTGACCTAGGAGGACTCAACACGGTGGAAGGCGTGGATTACTGAAACCGAACGATGTAGGCTCATTTGATTCTTTGGTGTTAATTATTGCGTGAATGTTAAGGTTGAGATTTAGACATTAAATAAGGGTAAAGTGATAATACGTTAAATCTGACTTACTATGATTCATTCATGTTTACACAAAGAGGAAACAAGGAAACTACACCTACTGCTCGTTTCAATAGCTCATAAAAAGCTTGAGTATGGGAACCTGCTTACAGAAATTTTCCACGAGAAATAAATGTCCACTGACCTAACACCAAGCAAACCCGGGTTGACAACTCTCAGTCAGCCTTGTCAACTCCACAAAGCTTACGTGTATGTTAGGAGTTCTGCAAATTACAATGAAACCCCATATTTCTGGAATAGCAAAAAAGATTACTCTTCCTTTAGTGGGACAGGTTTTGATGGAATGAAATCAGTTTTCCAAGAAGAACGTGTAGTTTGCCTCTCGCTACTATTTTATTGCTCGCATCTCTAACCCCTAAAAAAGGAAAAGAACTGGAGGAGTTCCATCCGTTGTTTCAAAAGCTGTCGATGATAGCTCCGTATAAATTAGACAAACAACTTGTGACTACTGTTACTTGGGGGCCGTAAAATTTGGCACCCACGTAGCGTCCATTTAGCTCCAACTACCACGCAGCAGTGGAATTTGCACCCATCTCTCATGCATTTGGCATCTATTACCCATGAAGCATGACTCTGGAACCCACTTTGTTCATTTAACACCAATCTCCCACGGATTTCCCACTTCTTACTTAGGCTTCGTAGGAAGTTCATTATTTTGTGCCTGATTTTATGAAGTCAATATATTTGAGATTTATTTTGTGTGACAGTCTTTCGTTTGTTATTTTATTTAATTAGAATCAGATACTTACGATTCAATTTTAGTTTGATCATTGCATCAATTTAAAATCACCCATAATTTTAGTTAGTGAGCATTTTGTGGGAAAAAAAGCTATAGGAACTCATAGGTTCCCTGCATTAGCTCAGTCAAACTCAAAATCAGATCCATGGCTCCATTTCCAACAATATACTTGATCTTCTAAAAAATCTGTTACTATCTGGGAACAATAAGCAGCTCCTTTAAATAGGAGTGGAGTGATTAACATGGGTGCGACATAGGGAAATAATTAACATTGGTGCGACATAGGGAAATAATAAACATGGGTGCGACATAGGGAAATAATTAACATGGGTGCGACATAGGGAAATAAT
>JAQGAC010002482.1:0-10223 GCA_034696585.1 Isotomurus maculatus
TAGGAAGATTGCACATTTTGGAAAGTACCTTGTCCAAAGCTTGAAGCGAATGTGATGCTTTAAATTCATCCACTTGAAGAGATTGTCTTTCGTGATCGTTTCCGGTTTGACCTGGTACGGGTCGTTAGTAAGCTGGTTGAATACTTTCCTCCTGAATAAGAATGTTTCCGTTCCTAAATTGCAACAGTAGGTAGTTTCAAGCTGCATATTTCCTCGATAGAGGACAATTAGTTAGAAAATCTCACTCTGAATGATGGTAAAACAAGTACACCAAATTGCAAGTGACAAGAAGTGTTTCAAACTCCTCATCCTATCGATGCGTTGAATTCGTGCATGGAAGTGTTCCTTCGATAAAGGGGCGGTAGTTTCCACTATCCATTAGTGTAGAAATCAGAATTCTTGAATTTTTTCATGACAAGAAACTTCACAGCGTCATTTTGGAATTAAAACAGGTGTTGTAATTCACACCGAGCACTTCTTCACTTAAAACAACCCAACTGGAACTTGAATCACAATCTAAAAGCCGTAAAAATTTAGTTTGCACATCCAGTGGAAAGTAGAAACCACAGGTTGAAATTTCCAATTACATAGGAAGGTAAAGAGCTATGCGAAAATCTATTCAGTCTCGCGTATTCATGAATGAGGAAATAATTTGTCGATTATGAATGTGTCTACCAAGTAAAGGAAAGTCAGGACTGCAGGAATGAAGTTCTCATGAGGACACACATTCGTACAGCAAGCGGATACTGTAGGTGGTAGGGTACAAAGTTGTTGTAGGGCTGCGAAATACTCATGAGACATCATTGGAGCAAAGTTGCGATGAGGAGGTCGTATATAGTGAACTCCTGAAATTGAAGAAAAGTGAAAACTCGTTCGACTTCTTTTCTATTGCATCTTTGCAGCGCAAAGGATGCGATTTGGTTACTTAATCAGGATTATTCCATCGTAGCCCAGGGGGAATTCAAAAGGGATTGTCATAAGTCGCAAACGAGAGTGGATACCTTTCCGTGAGAGATTATATGCAAACAAAAGAATGAGCATCAGCGAATTCATGCTGACCTGTCGATAGCAATTTGGATTTTTAATTGCTTTATAGAGCTGCTTCTCATTATACCCTGAATCTTAGTTCGTAACTTTCCTCGTTTATTTGTGCTACATTACAAACTACAATGCAGTATTGTAAATGTAGCTGGTATCGTTACCTGGCATTACCACAGAGTTGAATTTACGCTTACAGCTTTAATTGGTATACAATAAATTAGTCAGCGTAAGTTAGGCTACTAATTTGTCAGCCCACAAATACAAGATCCTACGTATAGTGTCTGTCTACACTTTAATTGAAGCAAGTAACGGAAAAGTCTCTTAGTAATGATTTTATAATGAATCAAACAAATGCCTGGTTTGTTAGTATGAAAGTCTTCTTTATTACAAACTTCATTACAACACTTCCAATAAATTATTCCCAGCGATATTATAAATATATATATATCCGAGCGATTACATAAACTGTACAATAATAATAAATCTCTACTATTGATTCAAGTGAACAAGCTCTCTGTTATTTTAAATTGGTAGTGTTTTCCGATTAGTATTTATTGGTAATAGGATTAAAGTCACTAATTGCACTAATTGGAACGTGCAAAGATCAAATATTATTTTTGTGTGGGAACCACCTGAGCTCCGACTTGGAGAATGCGTTGGTTGCCCACTGTCGCTGGAGAAAGTCATACCTCTCAGTGTTCAAGAAAAGAGACTTGCCTCTTTGCCAATGGACGTCTGTCTCTCCGTAGCTGTCGAGGTATATGGAGCCCCAAGTCGCACAGTCGTAGCCAGACACGACAAGAATAGACGAGGAGTAGATACAGAGGTACACACCTGTTCCCATTCCACATTCCATGGAATGTTGAACAACTTCCGTGAGGTTGGTATCCTTGTCAAGGCAGCAGTAGCTGGTAAGACAAATGAGTTTCTTACACACCAGGCACAAGCCTGGCTCTTTAGGTACTGTGGAGCACTTGGAGCAAGCAGCGTTGTACATCTTCTGGAAAATCGCATCATATTCGCTATGCAAATCGATGAGTTTCGGTTCTCCCCAGTTGACAAGATGAGGAGTGAGGAATGATGGAGTTATTGCAGAGACACTTGCCATTTCTTCAATCCAGATGGGCACGACTTTCTCCAGAGTCGCCGGTGTGATGGAATTCATCATTTGAGATAGGAACACTTCAACGAGAGGACCTCCTGAAGTGGAACTCATGAAAAAAAGATTCATTTCGTCTCCTTCATCGTGACAGATAAAACTTTTGAGGAAAACTGATTTATGTAAGAATGATTGAATGCGTGAGGTCACGAAAGAGTCGAGTTCCTTTCTGTTGAGAAGAAGACTAGGAGCGATTGTGGAATAGAGAGATTCTGATTTTGCAGCCTGAGCGGTTCCTTCGTAATTCCCTTTCGACTTGAGTGACTGACAAATAAGCGAGAGCGCATATGAGAGGGCGTCGGAAGTATCGTTGCTGTTGATGATTGCACTTTGAAGTTGACTAAAACTTTCTTGATCGAGAGAGATACACAGACCGTAAAGAACTTGAACGATCTTTAAAACGCAGAGTTTGGAGACGATGACATCGAAGAACTTGTGCTGCATTCCCACAGGCAGTTGCAACGCCAGGTGAGTAAGGAGCAACTCGACGTCTTGAAGGAGAGTTGGAAGTTCCTTCTGCTTTCTGCCAGTTGACTGTGTGCCACATGTGAAGTCCCAGATTGTAGACAGTTTTCTTCCATGACCAGCAGGAAGAGATTTGTAGGCGTAACGCAAGGCTGAATACAGCGGTGTGAGACAGGACCTGCTTCCTTCAGCTGCTGTTCGAATCCGAAGCATTTCCATTCTTAAACAATTGAGGAAGACACTACAAGTCGCTTGAGGAGACATGATTATTGACGAGGTCTCCTCATCCTTCTGGTAAGACATGACGAATGAGTTCAGGTCGGATAGGAACTTCTCTACTCCTCTCTTCTGCTTCGGAGACAGCATCAAAGTGGCCTTCTTCTTTAGAGACTTTTTCAATTCATTTGCACACTCTTCACTAGAAATATCTGGGGAAGAACTAGTGGACATCGATGATGACAGGGACTCTTTCACATGGGGAAGAAAGGAGTTTCCTGATGATCGACACATCGGACATTGGAACCGTGTGAGTGTGTTGTTTCTCTGGTTTGTGAATGTCCGAGATTTCATTAAAGAGTTGACGTATGAATTGAAGCAATCTGTGTGCAAGTGATGACCACAAGTTTGAATGGAGACTCCTGTTCCCAGGTCTGTCGGGACGGTTAGACGGAAGGAGGACTCATCAAAAGTGTGTTGGTACAGCGGAAGAACTGAATTCCATATTTCTCTGTAGGATACTTCCGACTTAGGTAAGCCGGCATCGTTGGAAGGTCGTCTGTGTGCAAGAATGTTTGCGGGGGTGAGATTTATGATGAGACCGAACGGGTTATCCGGTTTACTTTCTCCTTTCTCCAGGCACACTACACATTGGTAGTCTGATTCTTCACTTCCAGAATCGGAAGCTTTCTCCTTGTTCGTATTTACCTCTGATTCTTCCATGTCGTGCATAAACTGTTGTCGCTTCATAGCGTTGGCATACTCGGCCAAGACTTGAAGCTTTCTTTCCTTCGCACGACGTCTTCTTTCTTCCCGTTCCTTCTCGTCATTTACGACGGGTGTGGAGCCTTGTACGACTTTAGCTGTGTACTCAAAGATCGATGGATCTGCTGTTGTGACTTTGTCTAAGAACATTTTGACGAAATAACCTCCATCTCCTACACGGGAAACAGGGAGCACCGTGTTTCCTTGTGGGATGGAGTAATTTCCGGATGAAGGCCCTTTAAGAATACTGTACAGTTTTATGAGCAACGTGACGATGCTCTCCTTCCTTGTGACCTGCGACCCTGTAACGGGATCTTCGTAAGATACTTCAGTCTCAGCGATCAGTTTACTCATGAAGGCTGTTGCATTGACGTATTCGCATTTCTCTTCTTGTTCTGTGGGATAGGAGGTCACGAAAGAGACCCCGAGTTCCAACAGGTATACTGTTAAGGCCATTGTGAGACTGGAACACATTTTACCACTGGAAGCACCGACACACTTGACAAGCACAACGTGGAGTGTTTCCAGCAGAACATCGGAAATGAGGATGTGACGTGGGTCGCAGAATTGAGGTGGTTGAACAACAGCAGGAACTCGGAAGGGTGGCCATAGTTTGGTAGCTTCGGAGACAATCTTGGACCTTTTCGCGTAATCTTGAAATCGATCAAGTGTGTTTTGGAATTCGGAGCGTTCGCTCATCCTCATGAGTGTGTGGATGGGATCGTACGTCTCTTCCCAGACGGACGCTTTCGCAACGTACTTCCCTTGGTGCATGTTCCTCGGAGCATGGTACTCTGCCACTTGAGCCAACACGGTCTCATAGGTCTTGTACTGAGCATCAGATCCACATCGTTCAGGAAGAGCATCTCGTATCTCACTGTGAAGCTTGTCACCCTGAGCCAAAATTCTCGACAGCTCAAGCCTCATAAGATCTTCGTCCGAAAGTCCCAAGTAGATTCTGGAGGTGGCTAGTGTAGCCAAAAATAGAAGACATTGTTCCAGCAACTTTCTCTGGGCTTCAGCATCCGCATCGGCATTTGTGAAATCCTCAGAAAGAATCATAGGAGATTCTTGTAATGCTTCTAAAAGATGGAATTCTTCGAAAAGACAACTTAAAAATTCCTTCCGTGGAATCCGCGTGGATAAAATTTGAAGGAGAAAAATGTCTGCGTCGATCGTTGCGTTACACCCGAATCCAACATAGGCCGTCGCTTCATTGAAAACATCAACTCCATTCCTGGGCCACATCCTCCCCAGAATTTGCAGGTAGGCAGATTGAAGTCGGATAAGTCGGAGAGCAACGGTCTTCAATTGAGTTGAATCTTGTGAAGGGAGCAATTCATGAAGTTGTAAGTGCTGATACCTCATTCCTTGGTGAATAAATAGGGCTGCATTTCTGTACAAAGGCAGGTGAAAGGACACGCCACTCTGATTCATATCTGGAGCATTTTCTCTTTCCTCCAACTTCTTCCAACATATTCGTATACTTCGTTGAGTAAGTTCTCCAGTAGATTTGGAGGTGAGATGGCCCAAAATAGTCCAGAGAATTGTTGCGCCCATCTCAATATCAGAAGCTGCAAGGGCAACATACCGATTTGTTTCTTGTTCGATGTGATTCCTACCTACTGGAATGTACTCCACAATATTTGCCCCGTGGAATCGAGACAGCAAATCAAACCAATGTTTAAGTAGTTGTTCGTCTTCTAGAAATCTGTACGCAACTTGTTTGAATGTCAGTAGTTGGCGCAAGTCTGATTTCATAGGCCAGTACAGGCTGTTCTGAACAACGAGGTGATCACAGTCAAGGACTCTGCAGGACTTCTCTCCTCCGTTTACAAACGGCTGCATCGCTCCTTCCATCACACTGTGGAAACTTGCCAGAATCATATGGAGCAGCCTTTCCTCTTCAACCATCTTCAGAGCCAAATTCTCGATGGAGAACAACTGGACAGAGAAAAGCACAGCGGAGTTGCACATCGCGTCAGGATCCGACGACTTCAGAACAGTTTTAAACATGAATCCGTACTGCTTGATGAAGGACTTTGTCAAAGCTCTCCTGTATTTCGATTCAGCTCGCATGCTCAGTAGCAAAGTTGTGAGGTCTCCTGGCAGCTCGTGTTTCACTGTCCAGTGAAGCAGTTCTTCTAAGAAAGTCTTCCACGGCTGAGTGCGATCTTCAAGACCTTTTCCTCCTGACGACATCTTCAACATACAACTCCTTACATTTTCGTACACACTGGGATCGATTAGAGTCTGCGTGATTACACGTAGCATCGCCTCTCCCATTCCAGTGAATTCTTGCAGCATCTTCACAAACTCGTGTCCCTTGTTCAAGTTCCTTTCTGTGTCTGGACCTTCATGACCTTCTTTGACAAATGCCGGCGGAGAAGCACAACGCAGTGGGATTTCTTCACGAAGACTTTTCATTAGTCGAAGGAAAAGGTACGGCATTACGCCAGCAGCTATGTTCAAAACTTCCACAAGTGGCGCAGGGGGTTTCTTCGCGTCTGAAGTTGGTGACGTCGAAGCAGAGGAATTCTTTGTGTCATTTCGCTTAGGTCCGTGTTGCCAGCAACATCCAGATTCTTTAATGACCTTAGTCTCTCCACAATCACACATTCCTCCCGTGTCACTTCTAAACACGATAAAGTCATGTCCCTTATGGTCACCCTGGAGGAAGCACTCCGTACACAAACTCATGCAATGAGCTATCGCACATGTCTTGCATCGATATCCAATATAGTTGATAGGCCAAGTTCGGTTACACTTGGATCCACCATCGTAGAGACGTGCGGTTGGAGCAAACGTCTCTGGAGTTGATCCTCCAGCAATAAGCCACGTCAGCCAATCAATTGTCTCACGGTCATCAATGTCATTTGAAGCTGAGAGAAGGCCATTAAGGATTCTAGTAAGTTGGTCATTCTCTGCCAAAGTGCACTTCGCCCTCAACGCTGCAGCTACTTCCGGTGTGGCGTTCCTTAAAAGTGTCTCCATATTCCAAGTTCCTGAAATCCCAATTCAAAAGAAATACTGAATATAATTAAATCGCCATGCCTTGCTGGCCTCTTAATGACGTCTCACCACACTCGTCAATGTCTTCGACTGTAAAAAGTTCCAACTGACGACTCACCTTCTGCATGAACAGGCATATTTCTTCATTTACACTTCTACCCACTCGATTACTCGTTTCTTTCTGTTTCCCAACAGGACATTCCCATGCCGGGAGTCGTGGGAGATTCCGGGAAGCTTGTGGAAGTCTCTGGACTGGAGATACGTGTGGAGTCTCGTGTCCAGAAATAAATTAACGGGGCAGTGACTGGCTGGCCAGGACGTCAGGAGTGAATGTCATCATCTGCAAGCATGTGTTTCCTTGAACTTGGTCTTGAATTACAAGATTACAACACAGGCAGGTAGGAAGGAAGGATGGAGGAGGTAGTCAGGTAGTCAGTGTGGGGGATGTTGTCCATTGCGTACCACAATGTATTTTGGCCTAGGACGGGATCATCTCTCAGCAGCATTGACTCCCGAGGGCATTCATCTCCGGTTTCACTATCTCACGTACACTCAATCTCCCTCTTGTCTTGTTTATCTCAGAACCACGAACGACCCTGCAGTGGCTGTAACCTGTACTTAAGCATCTCTCCCACAACTCCAGATGACCATTGTTACCTCCAACACTGCCTCCATCACCATTGTTCTTCCGTGTCGAAGCAGCTTTCGCTTTCCATGGAACTTCATGCTGCTGAGGTCGCTACAGAATTGAACTGAATTTCATAGCATTTTACATTTAGAAAAGCTTCTAGTGAGACTTCCTTCGCCCTTAATTTTTAAAAAGCTCAATAAACAAGCAGCTCTTTTGCCATTAAAGTTTTTTGGTTTTTGAATTGATGGAGGTTACAGGAATCTCATTTACGTAACGTAGTATTTCAGTTAAAGGCTGAGCGTTTGAAAGTCTTTATGCAGATTTAACTTCCTTAAACATACACATTTGCTCATGACCAATTAACTTGTCCACATGGGTAGGGATATCACGATAGCTGAGATCACAAGCAATTTAAATTTGTCACGCATCTTTATAATTAACTAGAGTGTGTATGAGGGAGAGAGATGACAATTACCTAATGAAATCGTCTCGTTAAATGGTGAGTCTTGATGCGTGAAGGAGAGAAATGCTGTAATCTGTTGATCTTGGTCTGTTAAAGACTCAAGCTAGGTGCGAGTCAAGGGTGGCTGTGCTTCCTAAAGATGACTTTTTTCATAAGGTTGTTCGACTTTGACTGTTTGAGCCGAGCTATTTTATTTCGTCAAGTGTAACACTGACAATGTGGAGTTTTCTGAGGTGGCCAGTCTACCAGTGGGTCATGCGATAGCGATATCGAAAGCGAAATCAACAGTCGTGTTACATCATTTTGAAATTCATTTTAGCTGTTAACCACTTTAAAATACTTCCTTCCGTATTAAATCAATCAGGTAGGGGAGTTATTGAGTTGTTCAGTTCATTTCAGGCTTCAAATCTGTGGAGTAGTGACAACGGATGTGTCTGAAGTCTGAAATTCTTTGTAAAAGTATAAGTTCGAGTGAGCTATCAATTTTCAGGGGCAAAATGAACCTGAAAAAAGTTTTGTTAACGATCCTTCTAATTTTGATTCTGCATACGGATTCATCTAAATCAGGTAAGAAGGAAAGGACTTGATTGCTTTGTGGTTGAAGATGATAAAGTAATCTTTGGATCTACTTTAAAATTAAGTTGAGGTCGGAGGTTTGGGAATCCTTTCCAACATGATAGACACAGCTCAGTCTCTTTCTAAAATGACTTCTTCCTTCTCCACGCTGCTCGCAACTTTTATGGGATCTGATCCAGGGAAAAGAGGTGCTGACAGGTACAAGCATAATTATCTGATTGAACCAGTGACCGCTCGAAATACAACAAACAGGAAGCGTCACATTCCTATGTTGTTTGACATGGCTCCTAAGTCGTATCCAGTGGAGTTTGCTCTCTATACAAGGCAAGTGCAAAGATAATATCACCTACAGCCACTTATGCTATGAAATACTTCAGTCTGGTTGCCGTCTTGCCGTCATGAATTTATTATGACCTAAGGATTTATTTGCAGAAATAATCTCATGTGGAAAGAACCGCTGAGTGTAGCAAATGCTTCGATGTCGAAAATGTTTGACAAGCGAAGGGAGACGAAATTGATCATTCACGATTACAATCAGTCTGCATCTGACCCAATGCTTTTAAGGATAAAAACTGGTATTTCAAGATAATTGTTTATTTTTAGCCTCAATAATTATACCAGCTTTTTTACGACTCATAAGTCATAATAAATAATTCGTTTGTGCAACGCTTCACAGCTTATCTGACTCAAAATAATGACTTCAACGTAATCGTGGCTGACTGGGCACAGGCTCGAATGTACAGTTACACGGTCGCTGCGACAGTTACCGAGTATGTTGGCGTGATGGCAGCTAGACTTGCACTGGAAATTGGAGCTGACCTTTCCAAGCTGCACGTGATTGGATTCGGGTTGGGAGCTCACGCTGCAGGCGTCATGGGACAAGACCTAAACTCTCAACTCAAGCGCATCACAGGTTCGTACTATTCATATTTAATATATATAGTAATAATTAAATAGAGCAGTCAGTTTTTCAATAGAAATACAACTTTGTGTTAAAATTCCGAAATTCGATTTAGGACTAGACCCCAGCATGCCACTGTTTCGAATGGCTGACGGAACCCAAAAACTGGACGAAACAGATGCAGCGTTCGTTGACATAATTCACACTGACGGAGGAGATAACTTTTTGTACGCAACTCACTTAGGAATGGGTGATGTCATGGGTCACGCTGACTTCTACGTGAATTCGGGTATTTTCCAACCTGGATGCCCTACGTCAGCTCTTCCATCGTACGGCGGTGAGAACACTCCCTGGCACACTCTGTATTAGACCGATTTCATCATAAACTCATTATAATTCTTCCAGAGATGTATTGCAGTCACATTCGTTCATTGGAACTATTCCTGGAATCCGTTCAGAACAAAGATACTCTCATCGGCTGCAGCTGTAGTACTTGGGACGCCTTCAGAATGGGAAAGTGTGATTGTCGCAACAGAATGGTTTATGTCGGTGAATCATGTCCCAGAAAAGCTCGTGGAAAGTTCTTCTTCATGACGCGAGAATTAAGTCCATACGGCATCGGACGTCAAGGAGCTCATCCCCCGACATTCTAAACTACCCTTTATCTCCAACGTCCAACTGAATGCCGAAGAACGATTACTATTTTCCGTCGTATCTTATTCTTATCTTGTTATCGTTTGCTAGATATTTACTTGTTCATACTTTCTCATAATCATAGCAGTGGTTCGTTATATAAATAAAAAAGCTCAAAATGTATGTTGTCCTTGTTAATCTTCGAATGAGGTTTCATAGAAAAGACGCGTCCGCTCTTCCAACGAGCTTCGTATTCGCACAAACGGAGAGGGGGAGAGAGAGACTAAAGAGTGCGAGGGAGTTGAGTGAGCTGCGTAGAGAGCGCAGTGTCCGTCGTCGGTCAGAAGAGGCAACACCAAAT
>JAQGAC010002483.1:0-10222 GCA_034696585.1 Isotomurus maculatus
GGGTACGGCCCTGGTTGTCACACGCAGCTTGTTGTATATGTTGTGAGTCATGTGACTCGAACAGTTGCTGCGGATATGATGGGGAGGATTGGTATCTCCAAACAACAACGTTCACTTCCCTCTTTGGAGGTTTTTTCACATGGGCAATATTTATATGGGCCACCCCACTCACACATCTCTCGCCCGTATCTCTCTCTCGTATAGCTGAGTATTGTGGAGGCAGACACGCCGAGGAGACTCGCACACTACGACAACCCAGTCCATTACATCATGTTCACCTAATGGTACGACCACTCAAGATTCTTCAAAGAACATCCACGACAAGAACAATATAATTAAGTTGATCTGTGTGTCCCCTCCAGTTTAACTTTAACGCGTCCTGATGCCCGCAACGGATACTTTCTCCCAGACCAAGACGGAATCTCCTGTTGTTGAAGATGAAGGTGCTTGTGGCAGCGGTGGTGCTGCTGGAAAAGATTCGAAAAGAGGTTTTGTCTACGTACAGCAACCCCATTATTCAGTCTTCGATGTTCCTCCCGCAGATTTGGGGAAGCGACGCAGACGGGTCCATAATTATTCCATGTTGGCCAAAGGACCTTCCTTGAAAGGAAAAGACATTCTTTTGGCCGAGGGGGATGAAATTGACGGAGAATCCGCTGCTACCTCTAGATCCACTTCTCCAGCATCGCCAGCTCCACCCTCGACCACACCTCTCCATTCGAATTCTTCAAAGTGTCCCATGAATTCAGGCGGCGGGGACAAGTCTGCGGCGTCGGGTAGTTCTTCCGGTTTCGCCAGAAGACGGCGATTCCTCACGTCCCCTGTTAAAACAAGTGATAAAGCTATTATATTCTCTTCAAATAAGGTTTCTAATTCTAAAACAGAGGAGTCATCTACTACTAGTAACAATGGAAGTGACAGTAGCAGTATTTTTAAGAAATCTGAGTCTAATAGCAAGCAGAATTCAGCGTCACAATCTGCCGCGATTCCTGCTGAACCTACGAACTCTCGTGATAGTTCTTCTAATAGTGTTAGTCTAGTTAATTATGGGGAAACAGTGTCGAAAACGCCTAAAAATAGTAGAAATAGTTTTAAATCCAATGCAGCGAGTAATTCCAGAACGACTAATAATGTGAATGTGACAGCTAGTAGTTATCTTACGTCATCCCCTAAAACCGAGCCCACTGTGACTATTCCTTCCTCCAGTGAAACCACTGAAGAAGTTCCTGCTAAACGACTGAGAAGACCTACCTTCAAAAGATTTAGTGAAGAGGAAGGCTATGTCGATATTTTGTCTTCAAGGCGAAATAGGAGAGAGGTATTTATACACACATGAAAGTTATAGTAGAACTCTTCACGGGTAAATTGCCATTTAAATTTAATACACAAATTCATTTTTTTAGCTTTCAAGGCGATCGATTCCAGGAAACAATGATAAGACACCTAAGTCGTTACATAAGTCTACCTCTAGATCGTCACTTCCTGCGAAAAGCCAGCATGAAGCATCGTCTCCTCCTCCACCCCCCTTAATTGAAGCACCTTTGTACGATGAAATTACCGCTCAGAGTCTGAGTGCCAAAGAAGACTTGACCAGAGTACCGAAGGTTAAAAAATCTACTAGCTGCGCTGCGGTCTCAATCCATCTTCCTGTAAGCTCACATTCGAAAACAAAACCAGTAACACCTTCGTCGAATAGTCGAAAAAGAACCAACAATCATTCTACGCTTCACAATGATGGTGACGAGGAGGAAGAGTTGTTAGATGTCGACGAATACACTAAGATAACTAGTGAGCTTCCAAAACCGTCACCTAAAAAGGGGATCACGGTGCCAGCGAGAAGTCCCACTAAACCCTTCAGTGCCAACAATAAAACTCCATCTCATCATAAGGGTCGAGAAGATGGTCCCATTCTGCAAGAGGAAATTGTTGGTAATGACTCTCAGTCATCGAATCAAGCTGACGGCACACCTGATGACTCTATTGTCACGAATAGCCGCGAGCTTCGTCGACGAAAATGTGCCAGCAGACGATGGACTGTAAGTTGCTGGCTCCTGGTTTTTGTTTTCGAACGTTGAACTGGTTGAACTAATTAAATTAACTGTTACTGTCGTGTTTTGTAGATGCCGAGCAGAGGTGCGATAGAGACAAGTAAATCATTACCATCAGTTGTCCTGGATAGACTACCAATATCACAAGTTCAGATTAGAGTCAGAAAATGTGATAGTGACCTTGCGTCTGCATCTGTCGCACAAAAATCACCTTTAGTCGATGTCAATGATCACCAAAGTCCTTCACATTCCCGTGATTCTGCATCAAACGATCTCCTGGACAAAACCGCAGAATTATTTGTAACCGACGAAGATGCCTCTAATTCTAAGCAGCCTAGGAGAAAACGATGGGGTGAAAACAAGCATAGGTGGACTAAACCAAGAAACAAACCTGGACTTCTCACTGGCATAAGACAAGGAATAAAGATAAACGAGTCACTTTCCCTGCAACTTCTGAAAAGGTCAAAACTACAAAGACGGTATGAGAAGCGTGGTCGTCCTAAGGTTGCTTTATTAACCGGTATTACGAAGAAAAAGCTGAAGAGGATACAAGATTCGGTTCAAAAACGCAAATTGACGAAAAAACCAATTATCGCCTACACTAAATTCAAAGATGTCAGGGTGGACATAATAAATTGTATTTGCGGCAGAACAGATGAATTCGGATTGATGGTTCAGGTATTATTGATCCCAAGACAAAATTTCATATTAATCCATTCCACTAAGACTCAAATTTAAAATCTTGAATTTTGTAGTGCGAAGTTTGCTTATGTTGGCAACATGGAATGTGCTTTGACATATTTGACGGAAGTATGATCCCTAGATTCTATGTTTGTCAGTCCTGTAAATCACCCAAGAATGTTCGTCCAAGAAATCTAATTGAAGGTATCCGGCAAAAAACTTACAAAAAAGGAATACTACCTCGGTAAATACACAAAAAGCTTGAATCTTGAATCCCTAACATATATAAAAGTAGAAACTAATTTCATTTTTTTATTTAGCTTTCCCTTCGCACATCAACCATCCGAGAAAGACCACAAGTTAATTCATTCTACTTACGAGCTTTGTAAACTCATCGATAGCGTAGAAGACATAATTCGTCAAAATCGAATCAAAGAACAGATAGTACTAGCGGAACCTGAGAATCCTAAGTTATACCAGTGGAGTACACCAAGAGAATCCCCGAAAGATAGAGTTCAGAAGTGGTACTTTAATAAATACTTCTTATCTGTGCTCCGGAGACTACTTTTAAGACATCGGAAACAACCAGATTATGTTGACAAGCTTAAAAATATTGTTCTATTTCGGGAAAAGCTAAAAATTTATACACAAGCCTTTGATGAGGCGAAGTCCGCTATCACACGAAAAATAGGTTCACGGGGTCTTATATTAGTCGAAAAGTTGTCCGAGCACCAGAAAAAACTGGACAAAATCGGTAAACTGAAAGCAGAAACTACAGAGGAACCTGTGAAAGAAAACCTCGAAGAACCTAAAGCTGAAGAGCAAGGACAGGGTCAGGTGATAGAACTACTTCCACCACCCCCACCAAAGCCTGACCCCGAGATCAAAACATCTGATTGTCAAACCTCACCAATTGGAACCACAGCTACAGGTGCCACTCCTGACAAAAATAAGTGTGCAGCGTGGAAAGTAAGACTCGATAAGATTATAGACTGTATTGAAGAAATTTATCAAGATTGGGATGCATCGAGTGACAACGATGAACTCAGTGACGAGAATGAAGATTGTACAGTTTATGACAAAGCGATGCAATTTTTTGAAGTTGAGCCACTTCCTAAAAATAGTCCTATAATTCAAGACTGGAAAAAAGTAATCGACTCGAAGAAAAAATTAAAATCTCCGATCGATAAACTTCAAGTATCAGCTACTCCGACAGGAACGAAGTTGAAAGAAACTTCTCAGAGAAAGAGACCACGTCATGTAAAAGAAGAAGTCATGGAACCTACCCCTAAAAAGAAGTCGCCTACTGCTAAAGAAGATTACGTTCGAGTTCGGTTGTTGGAAGAACAGAAAATAAATTGCAAAGTCCCAATTATTGAGGAAGACTCGTTATCTGGGATTTCTACGATTTCTGGAGTCGATAGCGAAGGAGGGGAAGACTATTGGTATAATCCTATTAGAGACCTGAACCCTGAATATGAGTCATTAAAAAGTAAGTTTGATGCACAGTAACCATCGATTTCTCCCGATTACCATTAATATCATTACAAAAACAAAATAACCAATTCAATTTGTTACAGGGTTTCTACTCAGGGACCCACTCATGGATGACGACAAAACAAGTGATCCAACTTGGCGACCAAGAGTAGAAGACATTTCAGAAGACGACTGGAGATATGACACGAATTCGGTTCTCGCATTTAATGAAGATTCTGACTCCAGCGAATTTGAAGGAACAGATTCAGTTGATTCTGAATCTACGACGGACGCTGAAGATTGTATGGATACTACTACTGCTGCTGTGGACAATGAATCTCAACCAGGAGCTGATGGTGAACAGGCTGCAGGTGAAGCTGCGGTGGATGTGGTTGAAACTAATGAGGAGGACTGGAAAAATCAGTTACTATCGTCAAAAGATAATGAAGAAAACATTGAGGATGAGGGGGATCCTGATTGGAAAATGGAAATGAGTGAAACTGAAGGTCCAAGTACTTCAGGTAATCCAGGAACGATAGATTCGGGGACTTCACACTATCCAAGCAGTTGTTCTATCAACGGAATGAAACCACGTAAACTAGTAGGGAATCCGTCGGGTGTGATTTTAGTTACTTCAGATCCCGAAGCAAAAGTGGGAGATAAAGTCTCCGTTTGCATTAGTGTCAGTGGTGGCGAAGAAAATCTTGGATCCGGTGTAATCGTAGGTGGAAATAAGGGTCATAATTTTATTAGACTTCTTAACAAGAAGGGAGACCTGAATGCAGACGCAGCGGAATCAAACTGTAGCACAGATCCTACCTCTCCAGCTGTACCACTTTGTAGATCATGTAGGGAATCTCTTGGCCATAAGTGGACGTGGAATCAACTGAACAGTGCAAAAGGACTTGAAGTAGTTTGTGAAGACACTCTTCGGTCATTCGTTCAAGAACTTAAGTTATACGAAGAGTTGGGTTTATCCTGGTCATCTCTCAATGTTCAACTTCAACTTCCCACAAAATCAAGAAATTCAGCTTACTTCAAACAATTGTCCACTCCATTTTCATTTCATGCTGCTTCGTCACAAAGCAAATATGATGATTATCGAGTAAAAGTTAGCAAAGAAAACATCCCTCTGGGACTAAACCATTCTGGTCTTCTACCTGACTATAGTTCACAGGTTTTATCTACACAGCCCCTTCAACCAGCATCCGCAGAGGAAGAATCAGTATTATCTTTACTTTCCCTGAGTAAAACTCCAGTACAGTTCAATGGGGAAAATGTGAGTGAGCTCAGTATCGAGTCATTACGGAAACTGACAGATCGCCTACAACAAAACGGCCCCTTAACCGAAGATTTGGCAAAAGCTGTAGGTGAACCACTGGTCAACGGTAAAATAGGACTGCAGAACACACACAACTTTCCTTCTAACGCTGCTGCGTTGACTTCCACTGCCCCTTCTGTACCAGACATTTGTTTGAGGTGTAGCTTAAGAGGAAAGACACGGAAAACTCTTACAATACTGTCCACCTTAGACGCAACCCTTGCTAAGAGTATGTCTGAAATTGAGATCGTCCGTTTGTACAACAAAATCAAAGAAGTTGTCACCGAGACTCGTGCGGTACTGCATGTAATCAAGAAAGCAGTGTTGAATCGTATTTGGCTTACTGTAGAGCAAGTTGACGCAGAGAGGTTGGCTATCGCTAGTGGGAAAACTATATCCCCATCCGCCATTCAGAAGAAATTAGCACTACGACGGCCCGAAAAGCACCTAATGCAACAGAAGTCTGAATATGTGGACGCTCTCTTGCCTTATGCCACATACTTCATTAGTAGATTCACAAAACGTGATGAACTGAACAACGCTAAAAGAAACTGGGTCGAAGAAATGGTTAAAAACTATATACGATCAAAACGAGCATTGAAGAGAATGTTTGATGCAGCTAATGAAGATGAGCGTGTAGCGAAGGAGGCTAAATTTTACACAGCGTTGGATAATTTAAGGAAATCATTTGATATCGTCTTAACTAAGAAAGACATTAAACTCAGACGGCAAAATCAAATTAGTCAAAGTTCGATGGAATCTCCTACGTCAGCAACACCTAATGTATCAAGTAGTCTCGTGATAGAAGACAACACTCTTGAAGATACTCAGACCACCAAGCACTTCGACGCATCGCTTATCGAATCAGAAGTGAAAAATTCCAGCTCCACCGGGAATGGGCTTGAAGCTATGGATGTCTCAGTCGATTCAAAACCAATCGAACCCAACACACCAGTCAACATTAATTCCACAGATATTGGCAATGTGCCGGTAGCTGAACTGAAGGAAAGCAATGGATCCTTGGACAACCCTTCTGAGACTGAACTGGAAATTTTAGCTCGACTAACTCAGTTTCCCATTCAAATGGAGGATGTAAATGCCCTATTACGGATAACCAGTGAAGGAAAGCTTGACTTAGACTTGAAGGGCGAATCTAGTATTTCAGTTTCAGCATTGGACACCAACAAAATAGACGGATGCACAAAAGCATTGGAAGACTCTGCTGGTTCTATTTTGAAGAAGCTGGAGACAGTTGAAACCGAGACAAGTATCACTACTAATACAAATGGAATTGAAGCAATGGATGTGGATGATATTAAACTACTTGAAGAAAACCTCGCACTGAAAACTACAGATAATTTAGATATTGGTGGAGACTTCGATTTAATGAATACAATTGGCACACTAGGTTCAACTGCAAACATGAAAGAGCAGGAAGATTCAGACCTACTACTGAATGTTTTTGATGACCCTGTATTCTCGGAACCGCAGGAACCAACTCCTTGCTGCAGTAAAAGTCTCGGACAACCAAAAGACAAGTAAGAAAAAATTAAAGCAATTCGGTAACATAATCTAGACCCTTCTACTTTTATGCACAAAACTTTCAATATGTTTTTCTTTCCATAGTCACATACCACCAGTCAATACCGGACCAGTGCTTGCAAAGCTTACGCCTGAAATATGCAAAGGGTACCTGCTGGATGACATCAAAGCCCACCAGCTTGTCATAGACACGCAGCTTGAACGTATAGAAGCAGAAATCATGGGTAAGATGATAATTAAAATAAAGATACTCAAGAAACTTATCTCTGTACTAATAATATGAATTGTTCTACTCATTCAATTCTATAGAATTAGAGAGAAGACATGGAGCAGGCCTAAGAGAGAAAGATGACTCCAGCTTGTTTGAAATGCTCTACGCAAATATGCAAATATTAATCCACAATTATGAAGTATTAAGTAAAATCGCAGATCGACAGGTGGGAGAAAATAATCCTGTAGTTGCAGAAGATGGTGATGATGATGATCAGGAAGAACAATTTCAACAACGTGAAGGTCAAAGTGAAGATGAAGCGGTGAATGAATCGGAGTCAGAAACCGAAACCACTTCAGAGTCTGATGAAGAAGAACTTCTTGACATACCGTTTTAGATTGTTGCTAAAGTCAACCCCCTAATTAACTGTCTAAGTCTGAACAGTGAACAAATTATTCATTGACAAATACTATGGGGTAACAATGCTGTCGTGTGCCAACACTCATACCTTAACCCCACGACAGTTCCACAGTCCACCAGGAATTTCTTTTACAAATGTTGATCTGACCAAGCAAACATAAGGTTCATGCCAGTTCCGTTACCGTTATATTTCTATTAATTACTTGTTTGACTCCTTCCTTAGGATATTTAAGTGCATTTAAACCACTCTATGTCATAATTAATAGTAAAGCTTAAAGAATTATTTCAAGTGGATTTAACTTTTTATCTTTATACAAGATGATAATATATTCTTCATATCCCTCTAAAACACGGTTAAACTCATTACTAAAAAGTAAACCAGTAACTTTGATTTTGATTGTCTTCTGTCAACCTTGTAAGTACTTACATCACATCTTCACACGACGTGCCTACTCCTTACTTGCGGTTAATTACCGAAATTTAAAAGTAAAACCAAGTATGAATAAGAAGCCTGCGAGTGTTGTGTCTTGGAAGATATCTCATTAAATATATTATTTATAAGAATGGTGAGATGTTTAAAGTTCGCTACTCCGTTACATCAAGTATGATGTGTAATGCAACAATGGTAGTAGATAATATTTAAAAAATACAGTAATAGGTATGTTGATTGTACCTACCTTAGCATTTGAGTCCGCCAGATGAGGTATCAGTTTTTAACATTGATTCCTTGTAGATCTTGGTAACTTGTTTGACGGTTTCTGCATAATATTGATCGGAAAGGTATAAGAAATCGAAGCATTTTATCAAGTGACATTTGTTTGTCGTAGTCTTTACAGCGTACGCTGTCTGTTGTCTGCATATGATTCCACTAAATAGTGATAAATATAGTGTAAATACTTATTCAAAACTTATATACAGATATTAACTTTTATATAGAATATAATAAATGTGTATTTTGTACTCTTTAAAGTAAGCTTTCCAGTATATATATATATACTTGAACACGATCACTATTTAAGGCAGTTGTGCTACAAATATCTCGAATAATAAAGGATCTATCAAAACTAGGAATATGTCACTCAATTCGTGTCTGGTGTATGTGTTATTATTTTCACTGTAGACTATAATATGAACTTGTCACATTCAATTTCACTCACTCATTCACTTTCACCTGATGCAAGACGACGCTTAGACGAAGCACTAACAGCGAAATATCACTTTTATTCATTGTCGTTCTCACGAATTAGATTCCTCTGAATCGGAATCAGAATACTGGTCCACAGCTGTTTCGCGATCATCTTCATCTCGCACATGAACTTTCAGATTCCAGATAGCGTCTCCAGAGAAGTGCACAAACCGTTCAAGAAAGTATAGGACCATATGTAAGAACCACTCATCGCTGATCTCCGCTTCTTTGAAAACTACAACGTTTTCGAACTCTTTCTCAATTTTTTCTTTTGGATACAGCACTAAAGGTAATGCACTGAACACTTGATCTTTCGAAAATACATGGAAGCTATCGATGAACTGAAGTGACTCTTTCACTGTCACTACTGTAGAATGAAGCCAGTGGGGGTGCCTCATCAAATTCGCTCTAATTTCTCTTCGTGACCATTTAGGTCCTAAATAATTTGACAAGAAATTAATTACATCTGATCCACGATTTTTCATTTCTCCCAGAGCTAACAGGTTTTTATATCTTTTCGTATCCGCTGATAGAAGATGTAGGGATGCTCCACTAATATCCAAAGATCGAAAGTGCTCTATTCTTGCTTTGGCTTTGTTCTGATAATAAAGAAGTCTAATGACTCTTGGATGGGATTTAAGAGGTATAAACTCAGGAATTTCATCCAGCTCCTCTAATCTCTTCCTTATAGTTTTAGCTGACAATGTATAGATTTCGGGGTACTTCGCAATCGAAGTTTGCGGAATTTTGTGCTCTTTGAAACAGGTTTCAATGTCCAGCAAGGTTGAACTCATGGACATAAGAATTTTAGGCCTACAATACGCTAATTCCTTCACATGAATACCAGACAAAGTCTTTATCTCTTTAACGATGTTGGCCATATTAGCTGCATTTCCATGAAGCAAGTATAGATGCTTCAGAATCTGCACACAACACAAATGCTGTGTGAGTTTATATTGCAGTAAAATTAACAAACATGTAGCTGACAGGCTTACCTTTTCCTTATCAAACTCCAGTTCCTTTGACGTAAGTAATTCCAAGATACTTTTCACCGATTTCAAGCACCGGTACTCCAATCTAGGATACTTCGCAGTAGACTTCGATATCTCTGTAACACTTTCATCAAGATTTTGAGCGATGTAAGTAGCAATTGTATATTTCCTGAGTTCAGCGAGAGAGAGCTACATGCAATAGAAAAATCGAAAACTTATAGCGACGAGCCTGACCATTCTCATTCTTCCAATATTTCACAATGTTTTGAACTACTACTGATGTACGAGATCTTACGCGATTTGTGTTTTTGGGAAGAGCGTTCCACAACTCATTTTCTAGGCTAC
>JAQGAC010002484.1:0-10220 GCA_034696585.1 Isotomurus maculatus
AATGTTTCTTGCTCCGCGTATTTCATCAGACGTGTAGGAGTAACCACAAAACTAAATATTTTATTTGAATCCTTAAAATATCCATGTCTGTACTCAATCGCCAAAGGAAATAAAACCTTTGGAAGCTTCATGCATACAAATGATAGATTATCTTCTTCAATACGAGGACTGAATAATCAATGGAACCAATCCACCACTAAACCATTTAGCAGGAAGATTTTGTAGCACTGCGTCTACTATCATGAATTCACAATTTTTGAGTAATAAAGCACAAAAGTTATAGCTTGCAACTTATTGTAGGAAGCTCCCAGCTTACCTCATGAATCTATTTAATCACATTTTTGCAGATGTGTTAAGTTTATGGGATCGCCTGCAATAAACTATGTATAAATATACCACTAACTATCGCCTATATCGTCTTGAAGTAAAATGACATTGCATCTTACAGCTAATTACTTATTAATGGTCATCGTTTCATTTTATGAGCCGCAGTGAATTCAACGTGTTTTCTCTGTAGGTAGTCTTGTGCCTACGCATTCAACATATTTACAGAGCGTTGCGTTCATTTTGGCTTAAAAGTCTGTAGGCCTTCCTGTATATGTTAGTAGCAGCCAGAAGGTAAGGATTGCAAACTTATCTAGCTTTTGAAATAAAAATCCTAGTTCCAAGTTGAAACTTTTCACCGTTTTTCATTGAAAAAGTTGGTTCTAATGAAGCAATAAAATGGTAATTATCCTATAGGGTAGAGCATATACTGTCTGTCTACATTCTATACAGGCTGTATACTTCATACTTGGTGAGCTACTCTTAAAATGATGGAGCCATGTCTAATTTCATGTTGAATAATGCCTGAATGAGGCTCAACCTCTGAAAAAATAAACTGAGCTGAGCTCAGAAGTATTTTTGGTGTGTTTGCCTGAACAAGCAAACAAGTAAAAATTGTAAGTTCGTTGGAACTTTCTCCTCCTCCAGACTATTTCATTCTTTGGAACTTTCTCTTATAACAACATGTAATTAAATTGTCTTGGTCTTATGCACTACTTGGTGTGAGTGTGCATGTGTATAATACCCTAAGAGAGTAAGCGTGATTAAGGCCAATCTTGGAGAAGACTTGGAGAAAATTCTTGGGAAACTTTCTCTTATGTAGAGAGGAAATAAGGGGAACATCCTTCCTGTCACTTACCTAATAGAGTAGGCAAACTTCTTCCCAATGTTTTATGATACGAATAAAACGCAGCAGCAGCTGCTGCTGCAGAAGAAGACGAGGAACTGGCGTCTCCTTCTCTACTTCCAAATCCGGATGATGAGTGACCGGAGTGGAATTGGAACTGGAGAAGCTCTGTAGGTGTTTCTCCAGAACAAATTGGTGAATTCGGTGTACCTGTGAAGAACTCTCCACAACTTAGACGACTTCCAGGGCCACCACTACTTCCTCCGCTGTAACCACCGTAATTTGCTATTCCACTACTTCCACCACTACTATACCCTGTGTAGTAACCCACACCGCTACTTCTTTCACTCGCACTTTCACTGTTTCCTCCGCCACATCCGGATGATCCACCAGAAGAGTAATGTTTCCCACTGGAAATATTTCCTGAATATGTTATCATGCCATTTCCACCTGGAGAACTCGCTGCTATACTACTAGTAGCACTGTTACTTCCACGGTCTCTTCGTCCCCCGCCGACTCCTTTGCTCTTGTTTCGGTACACGACTTGTCCAGGTGGGGAACTGATGCTTTCTCCAAGAGGACTTCTGCGATAGTTCGTCGTATCTCCAGGCAGAGTAGCGTTTGACAGGGTAGGAGAAGCAGGATGATTTAGTAGTGAGTCTCCTCCAGGACCAAAACTACTACAACTGCTGGCAGTCTTTTCGAAACCAAAGTTTGTGATACCACCAAAGAACGCACTGCTGCTTCCAGCACTTCCACTGCCAACTCCTGGACAGCTTTCACTTCCTGAAGGTGTGGGGGAAATGGGACCCACAAAAACGGAATTGAGTGTTGAAGAAACACTCAACCTCGACTTTGGGAGATTGAGGAGACTTGAGAGATTCTGTCTATTCAATAAATTCGTAAATGAAAACCATTTCTTGGGTTTGGTTGGTCTTTGTCCATTGGAAGTTTGGTTTGCGTAGTAATGACTACTGTTGACACTATGATCTCCTATACTACTTTTAGTTGAGCACGGTGACTGAGGTGGATTCAGTTCTACGGGACTGGTGAGAACACTTCGGCTAGTGCCATTTCTAGTGGCTTTGGAAGTGGAAGAAATACTCTCGGGAATGCTAATTTGTGAACGGAACTTCTCCAGAAATGAACTACGACTTTGGTGGTAGCTACTATTGCTTCCTAGAACAAAATGGTCCCGAGATTTGCTTCCTCTTCGTGACGTATTGTGGGACACGGGAACTTGGTTGTACTGGAAGTTACTTGTAGACGATGAGGAAGTATAAGGAGACCCGTTGGTATTGCTTCCAAAGAGTGGAGACGAGTTTGACGACGATGAGCTGAAGAATCCTTTTGTTTTGGAAGACTTTGAAGGAGTGACATTGAACGACTTTCCACTTGAAATGTCACCGCAACTTCCGTTTCTGGGTTTTGGAGATTGGAGAGATGGCCCCATTTTTCTTGCATTCTGAACTCCGACATGTACGTCGGAAGACCCTTTCCTGCTGTTGCTTCTCGATCCAGGAAGACTTGAACTTTCTTTCGCACTTTTTTCTGTCGGCTGATGTTCATGGTCCTGCAGAGTTTCCAAGAGCGAGTTGTCGGCCATTCACTGCTCTCTGGGACCTGTCAACTCCGTCGTCGATCTTTAATCACTTCCCTGTCTCATCACTCTTCAAGTGTTGCTCAATTATTCAATCTGTCGAGTCCATCACTTCAATCTACAATCCACACAAAAACCGTTTGTATTAATTAATTAACCGAAACAATAAAACGAGGCGCACGCAATCCACTTGACACTTAATCATGACCGTTTTTGGTACGTGACATGCAACTGGGAACTCATGCATTATTGCTGCAGTACATGTGTAAATGTTAGCCTCATTTATATCCTTCTCTCTGTACTGTCTCTGTCTGTGTCTCTGTATTCTCTAGATGACTCCTGACAGCAGCGTGACATTATTTAGACTACGTGACCTCAGGTCGCACAACACAGTTAAAGTTAAGACAGATGTCTCTCATCAACTGAATGAACAATAAAAAACTTTCTGATCGTGCTTTCCCGTTTCCTAAAGCAGCAAAATTCATTCAGTAGATGATAATATGACTTGAATAATGTCGCTTTAAAAATACAGCAATAAATTTTTCCCTTTTACGGCAATTACTCTTGGGGATTCATTTAGTAGGATTTAATAGAGACAAACAATACAAAGCAGAAATCAAGTCGAACAAGATACAGTCGATGTCGATGGAAGTAATAAACACGTAACAATGGATGGTACATGTGTAATAATTAATTCATTTGTGAGCTTTTCAAAACACAATAAATTATTATTAGAAGAAACGTTTTTACTAAAAAAATAGGCCGTGAGAATATTTAATTCAATGTATATGCAAGGATATAAAAAACTAGCCTCCCGACCTCCATGCAAGAAACTGATATTCTATCGACTCTCACTTTAACAAATTAATTAAACCTGTTGTTAATTGGCACGTTGATGGCTTTTAAATTCTAGTAATTTCGTGTTTCAAACGGGAAACTTCATATTCAAGTTGGATAATGAGAAACTCTTCAATTTTAATATGATCAAAACCAAGAATTTTACCGTTGGTTATAATTACTTCGACTTCCACCCGTTTCCTGACTTAATGCATTATATATGTATGTGTATCTAATGAAGTGTTTAATTTAAGGTTATATGTATCTGTATTAATTTGTTAGACTCGGTCAAGTCGTTGCAGCATTTAAAAAAATACCGCTGTGAAGTTTTTCGTAAATAAAAAATTAACATTTGAAGAAAGGAAGACCTTTTTCCTGCGGAAACCAAGCCCTTGTCTTAAAATTACTTGGATGGATGTTGTGGAGCTAGAATACAGTGCCAAGAGCAGGTGCCAAGAGATTTAGAAGTCTCCGAGAAAACCGATAAAAAACATCGGGCACAGAACAACAAAAAATTCTACAGCAAAAAGTAGGAAGATATGCATGACTATATGACTGTAGAATCACAGTAAAACTTATGTAACCAGAGTCAAGAGTGTACATGAAGGAGTATTCGAATGCTGAGACTTCACTTTTTGTGTGTGCATATAAACTCCTCAGTGACAAATTATGTGGGTCAGAACACTAGGAATTCTGGAGAAAGCAGGTTTACTTACTGTCTGCATCGGAAGTTAGTTACAACGACTATATATAGTGTGTCGCATGCAGTTAAATGGAAATGGGAGCGACTTCTGATCTTGAATGAGTGTCTGGATTCTCTGGAAAGGACTGGCGACAAAGTAATAATGAGTCTTGCTAAGACTTCCACTGGTTGGGGAAACAGTTTTATGATTATTTATTGTACCGTCTTGGAATTCTATTGAGCTCTAAAAAGTATACATTTTTATGTACCAGTAGAAGGGCTAATTAACCTCCGTCAATGAATTGATACTGTCACTGTGTGTAGTGCATAATGCTGTAGCAATAAGTTTTCGATAAACTTTTTACACTACCTTCCAGCAAGTTTTGCACGGAAAAGTACTTACAAGAAACCATATGTGACACTTCTTAGAAGGAAACTTCACTCACGAAGACAAAGTAATAAATGCAAAGTCGACAGGCACTTGACACATCCAAGGTAATCAATCAAATTGTTTTCCATGAATTAAACACTGCACAAGCAAGGAATGAAGTGAATTCTGACTTTACCTTACTACTAGGCAGTATACGCTACACACAGTGTCACAGAGCAGTTGCACGAATATCCTCGTAACTGCTAAATGCACCAATAATTGGTATAATTTTTGCACGATCTAAAAAAACTTCTTTCACACTAACTAACTCATGTCTCAACTTCGGAAATTAACCAATATAATAATCGCCACTAAGAGTTTTACATTTTAACGAAAATAATCTCAGTGTAAGAATTGCAAGGCTACAACTTGCTTTTAGTACAAGGCAGTGTAGAATAAAAGCAGTCAGTGTCCAAAATGTAAATGCATTCAACATCAAAGTTTCATAATTATCGTGTAGGAAATGAGAGTTCACGTGAGAAAATAATATCTTCAGTTACCTCCAAGTGAGACTCATCGACACTAGGATTCAACCTCCGGTTGAACAGAGTTTTAACATTTAACATCATCGCCTCATACAATAGTACTTACGTACTTTGTTCACCTCATAAAAGGCAAATTGCTATTACGACTACCAACTTCCATTTATTTCTTCGAATGCTCAGCACTGTTGTGAGCATCCTCGAGTCTTTTCTTCTGCTAATGTGTCTCTTATCTTATTACTGACTACAATGAGAACTTTGAAAATCAATGTTGCATCAAATCCTTCACACACAATCCTTCTCAATGTAAAACTTCTCTGCACTACTATGAGCCTATGAGGAGGAGACGATGGGAAAAGTCGTATGATTATCTCTCACTATTCCATTGATGCATAGTGATGATGTGGAAGTGGAATTATTATGACACAATGAATTAACTACAGTTCTGACTTGATTGAGTCGGCATGAGTTGACTTATTTAGCTTGTTGTATGTCAGCAGCCTTCGGTTAGATTTTTTCCCTGAAGAAGTACACACTGTTTTTGATAAACGTCTGAGATAAGTTTTTGTGATGAAGGTAATCAACCAGGAAGTAATCAGGAACAAGCAAATCTTATTCGATTATCTAATCCTTGTGTAGTATTGCGTATGTATGCAGACAACAATTGGATAGGTTAAAGCAGTTTCTTTCACCCAAAACAAATAAGACAAACTTACCTGATCAGATTAGACACACATCGTGCAAAGGATACAGAAAAGATCAGGAGAGGAGTTTTGTTGTGAGAGTAAATTTATAAGACACAGTGTGATGTATCTTGATGGCTTTCTCTGGGAGGAAGTGCTGGGATTCGGTTCGTATGTATAACTTGATTGCATGAGACAAGTCATGCAGTGTCAGAATGAAAGTGTAGTTTGTGTCAAAGGGACAGACATTATGTGACAGATAGTCGTGGAGAGAATGTGCTATACTGAGGAACAAAACAAGCTTAAGGGAGAGTGAAAGCTCCACACTCTATACATGGTTTGAGACTGGAAGACACTCGCACGCCGAACTTTCGGGAGAAGCAAAGTTAGTGGTAGGAACCCGAATGCCCCGATTTTTACCCGAAAAGTTACTGGAAGATAGGATAGGGGTTGTTCCCTATAAGGATGTGGCGAAAAAGAGAAATCGGGTATATAGGGACTTCTGTGGATAGTAGTCACTGGGCTGTGGGCTCTGCTCTTCTGGGTTAATAGGAATAAAGGCTTTGGAATAGAAAGAGGATTCGTCTTCCGTTCATGGCAGCCAGTCACTCTTATTTTCTCTATTCTTCTATTCAGTTCTGCATGGGTTTCCACTTGTATGGCACTAGCTTATTATCATTTCCCTAGGTCGGCTCTGTTTACCTCCCTCCCTTGTCTTTTGTAATGAATGAGTCCTGGAGAACCTTGGGAGTCCAATAGCGACGCAACAACACCTATATACTTTATGTACACTCTCCTTTCACTGGTTGTTCCACATATTAGATTTTTCGTATAGCATTTATTTACTTAAACTACCTATTTCTTACACAGGAAAGGAATCAAAGTCAACAAGACACTGGCAACTGACAAATTGAGGATAGGTTGGTTGGGCATTGGGAGTGTGTAAACTTCATTTCATGCATGAGAGTCTTGTAATAGGAGAGATGTACATTCCAAATACCTCACGTACCCGGAGGATATGGCAAAATGCATGAACGTCGAGAGAAACACTAATAAATCCACGGACAGAGAAAGATCAAAATCGTATAAAAGATAGCAACATCAAGAGAGTGGTGATGAGATGTACATGCAATAAGCCTGGAGCCATACTTCATATAAATGTACGAGCTCTGCAGGCTCCACTTAAATTTTTCTGGAGAAGGTGGAACAGTCTTCAGTCTTGGGTCAGGAATCACGTAGTCTATGAGAAGGAAGAGATGATGTCTGAAATTGTTCATTACTGAGCTCGTACTTCGTTTGTAGTGTATTTTCACGGATGACTTCGTTTGGTGATGATGTAGGGCGAAGAATCTCATCTTAAAGGATGTACCATCAAAACCGACTTTTGGTGAGGAGAAAGAGTTTATAATGACTCCGGGAGGAGAACAACTATTTCGTGGAAGTAATGAGTAAATCTTGCACTACAAATACTTCTTAGGATGTTGTCGTTGCGTAAGAAAATTCAGGACAAAGATAACAACCAACAACCTAATGTCATAGGATGAAATATGAAGATAAGGAAAAGTCATCTGTAATGTTCATTCTTATTTCCTTATACCTTTTCCCTATTCATGAGAATGTTACCTGAAAATCCTCAGTTCAAGAAGCTTTCAGGGAGATTTGTTTTGCCAATATTCTCCTAGTTCTTTTCACGGTTCGGCATCGCTTTACTTACATTATTCCTCTGAAATTGCAGTGAGCTTTCTTAGCCGTGTGTGCATGCATGGAGAATGGATATGGATTGGTGTCAGAGAGCAAAATAAGGATTCCACGGTTCGACACAAAAGTAGAGATGGATATGGAAGGAGGAACCTTTTGATGCATCAGTGATTTGATGGCACCAGCGATATTATGATGATGGATTAGACATTTTGTGGGAACGTATTTCCAACCACGACACCATCAGACACACTTTTCCTTTCTTGCTTGTCCAAAATGTATGAACTTTAAGCTTCATTGATCCTCCTACAATACTTGGCGTTATTGAAGCCAAGTACGTGGTGTGCTCTCGAAATTTTTTAAGGATGAACGAATCAAGTTAAGAAACTAAAAGTATGCCTCAACTTTATAAGCCAATTTTTATCGCATTTTAATGTAAAATCAATCAATGCCACAGAATAAATACTATCACCAATTTAAAATTCGTAAATCACAGATTATAAAAAATTGCAGAAGGTTTTTTAAATCTCTGAAATCTCTCTTATGTCAAAGTATTGAAGTTGTAAAAGTTGGTGTCGTTGCGCTGAGCATGGTCTCCATTGATGGAAACAGCATACTGTGCTAAACAGCCTTCCTCACAATCCTTTCCGTTTTGGGAGTTCCAATAATAAGTCGACAATTCGTCTCTGTACAAGATCACGTCTTGTTTGTCTTCGTTCTTCTCGTAGTTGGGCTTGGAATCAAATCCAAACCGGAGCTGCAACAGTCTACTAAGTTGCTCGGGATGGTAAGGCTTAGAAAAAACCAATATTGTGTCTTTTCCATTCTTGGAAATGGATTTCACAGGTTTAAATTCACTTTTCTCAACTTCCCCGAGTTTCTCTTCGGATACATCTTGGACTACAACTTGTCCAGGTTTCCATTTCCCCTGGTGAATCCGCTTTTCCAAGCTTTTGTCCAAGTACCGGATTAATTCTAAATCGGATTTTATTTTTTCCACCATATCCGGTTGAGGAATGAGTTCTCCAGTTGACTCCAAAGCTATTTTAACAGCTTCATCTTCAGCTTGGGCTTCACTCTTGTTTCTATCCCGGATAGGAGCCTATATATCATAAATGGAAAGTAGAACACGGTTTAAACAAGGAAAATTTCTCACATTGCTTAAGGAGATAAAAGCCTTTATAAATTCAACTGAATTAATTTACCGAATAAGTCGGCCGAATAAAACCCTGAAGGGAAAGAGTCACTGCAAAAACGAGCACGTAGATTTTTCCTAACATTTCAAAAATCTTGTCAACACTTTCTTTCCGTTGTGCTCCGATGAACTTGAGTGAATCAAAAGCTTACGAATAGTCAGAAAAAAATCTCGACAGTTTATGAAATTATTAAACCTGACAGCTCCGATTGCTTCTTGCTGAGTGAGGAGGTTCTGCCAGTCTACCTGAACATGGTCAACTTTTCTCCTTTGGCAGGTTTGCTTCTCGGGCTATTACTTAGATTAGCATAAGCTGAGCATAACATTTACATTTAGGCATTTAAGTTGAGACATGACTAAGGATTCCGTGAACTTAATAAGCTTAGGAAGAATTATTTCTCTAATCAAAGAAAGGTGCCAATTTCGGGAAAAATCCAACGGAATACTTTTGTTTATGACTACTTGATGCATGAAATTATGACAGGATTAAGGAGTCGATCTTCAGGGGGTGCATTGGATTATACACGGTTGGACATCATGCAAGTAAACACTTTAATTCAATCACACACATCATCTTGTAACATTCGCATCCATCCGTCACATACCTTATACAGTTTAGAAAGATGCGTTTGTCTGCTATGACGGACGTGGTTACTATTATGAATTAATAAATCACGACTTATCAAAGGCAAAAGATAAACAGGATTAATGACGACGGATGTCTACCTGTTTCTGTTTCAATCTATTACTCCGAAACACTCCAACATGCAAACTTTTCTACCGATCTAAGTTCACGTACATAATTTTGCACGCATTGAAAGGGACCTGAGACTGCGTGCACTGCTACATGCACTACACACTATAGTACCTGTGATTTATCCATCGGCGTAATATGCAACGAAGCTGTAAGAGACTCAACTGCGGGTACCGAATTCCACTTGGCAATCAATTATTTAGAACTAATAGACTCACAACTTCTCTTAAACTCTCGTCCACGTTATCTCATTTTGCAGACTTCAAGGAAGCTTAAGGTGACTTTTTATTTTCTTTGCTTGCATGCAGCTTAAAACAAGCCGAAGACCGAAACGTGATGGAGAGTTTTTTCAAATCTCGAATAAATTAAGTTATATGCAAAATATTTAGCAAGAAAAATGCTAAATTCCAATATGAACGTGTCAATAATGTGATTTGTAGTGTAGATGAACAAGAATATTTTGCACATTTTTTATAAGAAATCATTCCAAGTAAAGATGAGTCGGAGGATCAGCTCATTAGAACGGTGTATGATTGATATCTCATGTGGTTTCTGATACTGATAAAGTGATGCTAAGTTGTCTACGTTTTTTAAATGTAATCCCTTTAAGATCTGCTTGTCAAAATCGTCTTGATGCATTCTTGCATTTGACCTCTCAACCCTGCATCCAATTTTTAAATAATAACAC
>JAQGAC010002485.1:0-10220 GCA_034696585.1 Isotomurus maculatus
ACGTAATAAAACGACTTAATTAGCATGCCAAATCCTAGTTGAATGTAATCTGGTATTTATTGAGTTAAACTGCTTGCGTGCATAACCTCACACACACTTATGAGATGATATATTCTTTAAAAAATACAACGTAATCAGATTTCGGTTTAATCCTGAAGTTTGCACACAGCTGGTGGACTGTGAAACAACTCAATCCTCCTTTCTTTTTCAGACCATCTAAAACCCTAATCAATTTCTTTAAATTTTATACATAGTTTTGTTTCGTAGATTTGTAAGAACTCTGTTTTAATATTCTGTTTTACGTCCTAGTTTTAGTCTGAATTCGTGATTTCAGCCAAAATCTAAAAATTGGACAACGATGAAGACGGTGAATACTTTGGCGTTTAGTTTTTACTTTGGTACAAATATAAAAATTGTTTCACCATTAAAGGTCAAGTGTAAAGAATGTAACTAATCTAATCATGTTCAAAACTGTAAGTAGGCTTCATCCATTGCACGGAAGAATCAAGAGAAGAAATGTCATTTGATAAAGTTGCAGAACTGAAGAGAGCGAAATGGAAATACTTGGAAGCAACGAAGCGTCCTTTGGTAAAGAAATATCATCAGGAAGAAATAAGGGCAGCATATCAGTCTTATCTTTATGGAAATACTTTCGGTATTAACAGAACTTCTCCATTAAATTCCGCCAGCATAACGAGTTATTTATTTTTCATTTTGATAAGTTAAGGAGATCGAAAGCCCTGTAAAATGTGAAGAGCTGGAGTACTGCTACCCATGGCCAAGGAACACTTTGCTTGGTCGCGACTCGATGATAAAAGCGTCTTCAACATGTGGCTTGCAAGGACCTGTAAGATTATGTTATCATTTACCCAATTATTTTATGGTAGGAAATCTACTTTTGTGACTTCGGACACAGGAAAGATACTGCTGGCCTTATTCAGATGACGATTGCTTGTGTTGCTCCAGACAATAACACATTTTCGAAAGAAAGTTTGTCCTTGATGGAAGTATTATCGAAATACGTACGTAAGCATAACACCACCGGAAACAATTGTGAATTCTGTGAACCTGGATTTTACTTGCCAGGAAGATCAAGAATTACTGACTCCGGGTCATGTGAACGTAAATTTTGGATTTGATTTAAATTCAGTTACAATACACAGAATACAATAAAACGCACTTCTTTCCAACTGTGCATTTCCAGCATGTGGCTGTAATCAGAGTGGAACTTTGAATGGAACAGTTTGTGACGGATTAATTGATGAGCCTAAGGGAATGGAAACTGGAAGCAAAATGAGGAAGGGAAAAAGTGTGAAAAATGCATGGATGGTTATGTGAACCTAAGTAAACAAAATCCTTATGGATTCGAAGAAGCCCAGGAGTTATTCCATTGAAAATTAACACACAACTTTATTCAATTCTTGATTGATCTTCAATACTGATTAATAATTTACACAAATTGTGTTCCTGAAAGTATTGGACAATATGAAATGTTGACAAAACCAAACAATAAATTCGATTCAAAGTTGGGTTTGGCTACAGTTCATTTGCATCACAAGCTATTTATGAAGTGTTAGCACGCAATCCGCAGACCGCTATAACAAGTCACTTTTTTGAGATGAAGAATATTTGATCACGTTAAATTTCTCCGCGTCACCTAATATAGAACGGAATGATATGAAATTGGCCAAACAAGAATTACTCGTACCTTACGTAAGGGAAGATATTCAGGGTATTGTTTTCTTAAGTTGTCAAGAGTTCTTTGGTTACAAACAAACACGAACGATAGAACGACCCCATTGATGTAGAACAAGAAATAAAATGTTTCCCAAAGCCACCCTGTGCTGTAAGCATCCTGTTTTACGTGAATCTCGAAAGTTACTGACGTCCAAATAAGTCCTGTGACGCAGAAGAGTCGAACGATTGTGGCCACACTAAAATTTTCATAAATAAAGATATTACAACTTGCTTAGTATTTTTTAGTGACATTTTGTACATTTGTGTGGAACTGGAGGTTTTGGTAGGAGAGTTTGAAGTTCGGTTTCTAAGTCGTCTGATAAGAATAAAGGAAGTTCCTAAAGCCAAGAGTAGCGTGACTCCGCAGATGGGTACATCAAACATATAAAACACATAGCGTAATAAATCTTCCCTCTTCGTGTCGTCTTCAGTGGCAAATCTGGCAAAAAAATAGACGTCAAGATTTTTGGTAACTAAATAATACGCTAATTTACATTAAAAAAACTTCCACAACAGCAACAACACCCGCAGCAGTCCAACAGCCGACCACAGAAATCACTAAAGTCTTTAACTCTTCCCTGTTAACCTGTTTCATCTCTGGTTTAAGTTTGCTTTAAGAAAACAATATTGAAGTTAGTTTTACAGCTCTGAGTTTAGCAGATAAAGTTATGTGCAGTTCAGGTTACAGAAATGTCCAGAAAATATGAGAGTTCATGCCAACAACGTTAGTGAAAAGCCCATTCCAGAACAGTCTTTCGCTGAATCCTAAACAAAATATAAATGACAAATCTTTAATTTTGAACAAATTAACTAAAACACACTGAAGAGGCCCACCTAATATTACAGCTGCAACTAATCCATTTTGGTGGTTTCTTGACAATTGGTATAGGAACACAGCATTCATGATTACTCTCGTGAAGTAAAACAGAAAGGCAGCGATGAGGAAAGCGAATTGAGTCCACCCGTGAATGGAGTGCTCACTCCGGATCAAGAAAAACACCCAAATTGAAAGGCCCAGAAATACCGAAGATATTGAAGTGTATATCAATTGGAGACAAAAGGAAAGCCACTGATGGCATTTTTAAAAAATTCAGTTTAAAAAAATTCCTTGGATTGTAGTCACTCATTTAAAATCAAAGTGCTTACTAAATGATTCACGAATTCAGAGTGACAGTAATGTGCAGTCATGTCAAAGAATCTTCCATTTTCATCCAATAATTGGTCCACGCAGTAATCCTTAATGCGAATGAAGTTGTTGTAGCCAAGTTGAAACTCCAGGATTCCTTTTTGTGAAAGCCAAAATTTGGTCCTGAATAGTCCGAGCAGTTAAAATGTTGAATAAGGGATCATTAAAACAATTTTCTATGCTCAACAATTTATTACCTGTTTGTGTCTGGCTGTCTTCCACAGCTGCCATGAAAGTTGAAATTCGATTCGACGATGAATTTTGAAGAATTAAGGTCCATTTTCGAAACCTTGGCAGCCAAATTTTGAAAAAAACTCGGTTGTTTATCTTTTGCTGATATGCATTTTCCACTGTGGTCTTTATCATATGTAAGGGACTGATGTAATCCACAACACTTTTTGTAACATGGGCTGTCGTCAGAACACCCGGGAGAGCAGATAAGAAGTGACAAGTGGTCTGGGAGTCCATTACTGCGACATACTACATTGTAATATAAACTTTAATTTGTAGTAAGTAGGGGCAAGCTTACATGTTGTAGACGCAGTAAGAGTCATTGGGGTATGCAATCCCGTTCAGAAAAATCCGTCCACTTCGACTTGATTCAACTAAAACTGCAAAGCACATACTGAAGGATAATCCTTGTAATTGACTTTAAATTAACTTCGGTAAATAATCTAAACAAACTCTCTAGGTTTTTTCACTTTGCAGCTAAATCTTTCTACTCTCTCAAGTCCCTCATAACCACAATCAGCTTGAATATAATAGTTAATTGACCCTGATATCCGACGTTTTGCACGTCTCCTCGAATTATAATTCCCACTGTCACGCTGTGGAACTGATATTTTCATTCCAAACCTAAAACGAAACCGCTATGGGACTTGATCTTAATAATATACATCCTCTCCACTTTGGAATGCGTTACCAGACTTAATGAAAAACCTCAACACAATTCACTTCCAGTGTTAAAAGAATTTAAAATAAACGTCACAAATTCTAATCTATTTACTTCTTACTTTATATACCTAGTTAGACTTGTGTTAGATTGATATAATTGGTGTACGCTATATTCAATACATATTTATGAATTTAGATCGATACCATGAGTACTAGATTTATGCTTATAATCTGATCATGAGACGTAACCACTCCCCTGTGAGATCTTTGGTAATAATAAAGCTTACAGTTATGCTTCGATATCTGCTTATCCTCGGCAAGGTTTACTTTCCGATCCTGAATCAGCCCTCGTTTGCAGGTAAGTCTGCAAACAACAAGTAACTTCGACTGTGCGACAAACAATTGAAAACAAAAACAGTACTCGAACTTACTTGTCTCCAAATAGTCTCGTGAGTGTGCTTAAATCCCTTGAACTTCTTTTCGAAGAAGAATCGCAAGACATGCGAGACTTTAGTTCATTCCGGTCACAACATGAGTGAAGGTATTGTACGTGGTCTGGTTTTTGAATGGTGTAATATTGTTCCACCGATGATCCGTTCCCCTTAATCGTAATGAGAAAGAGACAGGCGAAAATGCCGAGCAGACTAAGCTCGGGCATGATTCTCAGAATTGTAAATATCTGATTTGCAGTTAAAATATTCACAGGGCAAATTAGACTACAATTTTCAACTAGTAATACTCAATTTTTCTTCTGAATCAAAGCATTGGTGTTCAGCAGCTTCTGAGATTCTTCTGTGGCTTTCCTCGTGGTTTCCTCCCAGTAAACAGGACACGATAAGGAAAACTTGAAGCTGTTTTTTTATCGAGTTAAGTAGTTACAATATGTTTATGGCTAGTAAGTTTAGTGAACCTTGTTCTTATTTCCGCAATTCTTTGTTTACCTTTAAAAATCAGAAAATTTCAAAAAAATCATTTGTTTGTTCGATTAAACCTCTCCAATGAAACCAGTTAAGTTTTGGTCCCCAATGACACTTATCTTACCCATTCTGATTTTGAATGATTTATATTATAAATATTCATATCACATGTTAGTTTTTATCGAACTGAAATATTCCCATTTATGATTGAAGCTGGAGATTTAGAATAACGTGAAGGAGTTGAACCAACTACTGTGGAACCATAATGAATTTTATATTATTATTACTACTTTAAAAATTTTAGTTTTTGTCATTCTTTGCTATTATAAAATGTAAAATTAACTTCTTCTGTGCAACAATGTGTTATTAACAATATTAAAAACTGTGTATTGTTATTAGCTGTGTAACTGGCTAAGAAATGAGAATGATTAGTAATTGCCAACTATTGGGGATAACCATTTCTTCCTGTATTGTATTGGCAACAGTTTGGAATAAACTCAACTATTATTATCAATATTATTATTAACCAACGAATGAAAACAAAAACAGTTTAAAAACTTATTTATCCCCGAATGGTTTCCTGAGGCTGTTCAAATCATTTGAACTTCTTTCCGAAGAAGAATCGTAAGACATGTGAGACTCCAGCTGATTGAGGTCAAAACATGAGTCAAGGTATTCTGCTCCAGTAGGGACAAATCAAAAAGCCGATCTGACTTAACTCCAGGATCGACTGGAGAATTCCGACAATCTCATATACAGTTAAAATATTTGTAGGACCATTTGAAATACAATAGTCTCGCAATAGTTGGACATTTTCTTCTAGTTAGAAGTGTTTGCTTTTTATCAGATTACCAGATTCTTCATTGGCTTTTCTCTTGATTTCATCAGAAGTAAGCAGAACACGATGAGGACAATTTTTAAGGAAATTTCTTTTCCTCTTCCTCTTGATAATCACCCCAGTGGCTTTTAATAAATTTTGGCTCGTTCTGTGTAACTAACTTTTAACCTGACCAATGTTTTCGCATGCTCTTGTGTGCCAACTGTGGTCTAACTTACCATTACAGAAGAAACCCCAGTAATAAGTAAATAATAAAAGAAGCTAAATGCACGCACCAAGGGTGGGAAAACTCAATAGAATTTACTTCTTCGGTTGAGTGCAGCAGCTTAGCAGAATGGGTTTTTCAAAGTACGATCGAATTTCCCATACTTACCTTAAAGACCAGCCAGAATCTGTTTCAATTCGATTGGTATTTGATTCCATCTGACTCCGATCCCAGTTCGAATCGCTTAGACTTTTGAATGTATTAGTTTTATGAAGTGGGAGAGATAGCAGCATTTTGTGGCAGTATGAACAGTTTGAAGTTTATTTACAATTTAACAAACCAAAAAATCAAAGTTGCATCGAAATCATGTAAATAGATTGGTACGTTTAAAGTTTTTAGCCAGTCGTATTAAAAGCCCCGAGCAGATGCCTTCAAGTCGTCACATTTACTTTCATTCTCAATTTTTATTGGCAGTGAAGCATCTGTCAAATTTAGGGGCTCAAATTATTGGGCTTTTAAGTAAAGGTATAGCCTATGATGGCGGGGTTGATAATTGCATTAAAATCCAGTCCAAGTTAAAGATATAGCTCCTCTTTCAAGTAACATTATAAAGAATATAATATTATATAATGCCAATTTTAGGCTTATTCCAGTGCAACAACTCTACGCTTATTTCAACACTTCCTCGGTTAGCGATTTTATGTGTGTTTGTACTGATTAGCGACTCAACTTTCACTTGATATGCGTCTGATAAGACCTCACGTTGTAAAACTCTTGCAGCAAACGTAATGACGCATTAACTTCCAAGCTACAGGTGTTTTCATTCTAATAGCTCATTTGAAATAAAAATAGTTTTAGCATGTACAAGCTGGTCCGAAAGTTTTCTTGATAGTTATAACTTACTGCCAAGTACGAGGGCATGTAATATTCCATTCGTAACAAATTGTGTAAATTGTAGCCCAACTCATTGCTAGAAATGTTATTACTTATTTTATTTTACTTCGTCGTGTGCTGATCATGATAAGGTAGCTAATTGTAGTATTACTTCAGTTAAAGGCGTTTTATTTCGAGTGAAAGGCAATGACAATTTATTTCTAAATTATCCAACCTTTCCGCTTCGAGATTCAACAGGTACACAGCGCTGAAGAAGCTCACTGAACTTTTGACCCGAATTTCCGCACATCATTTCCGGCATAATCGCCCGTCCGAAGGATAAGAGAGTGACTGATGACAAGCAAGTTGGGTTCGGATTGTACTTTGTTGTCTGCAGTCTTCCTCCTAATGTGACTCCGTCTTGTGAATATTGACAAATGTCACCTTCCCGAGAACAATTCCCGTTGAGTAGAAATCTATATCCTGTGTCCGCTGTCGGTCCTTGTGTAATTTCTGCTTCAGGACAATCCCGTATCTGGCAGACAGGAACTCTTCTCATAGCATCAAATACAAATACTTCGTTGGGGAAGCATGGACCCTTAAATTAATTGTAGCAGTATAAGATTTATTATTCGATCTTGAGATTTCTTGTAGCACTTTAATGTCTGTGTAGCTTACTCGAGTGTTAAGTTGGTAGCATCTCCCTTCATAATTTGCGAAGTGTTGGGATCCATTATTAGAACAGAACTTTTGCCTTACGTCAAAGAAGGGATCAATTACGTCTTCGTATAATTGTGTTAGTCGGTTGTAGGTGTCTTCGTCGGGGTTGAAGTAGCAGGAGCACTTGCAGACTCCAATCCAGGAGTTTGGCTGATGGCCAATTCTCATTCCATCTGGACAGGGACCTTGGGTTCCAACGAGGAAGCATCTCGGAGGATTCCCGAATTGAACCCAAGCATCTCGGTTAAGCGGATGTCTTATCAATCCCACTCTCATTTCAGATCTAAATTAAACAAATAATTGTTAAGCTTAATTGTTGCAATAAGGGTTAAAATTGTAAACTTACGCTGGACATCCTGGAGAACTGATTAGCTTTCCTGGATGGTCACGAGCACTTCGAGTTTCACTCAAAGATAAGTTTAAGTTAACTCCAAGTTTCAGCTGCATTTCCTCTTCTGCTGTTAAAACGACGTTCACTTGAGGTTCCACAGGAATTTCAGGTGCTGGAGAAGCATCGCTGGAAGTAGATTCTTGAGAAGGAGGACTTTTAGGAGGCTGGGGAATTGTTTGAATGGAATTTACTTCATCTCCAACGCTCATTATGATTTGTGCAATTCCTTCTGTGTTGTTCACTAGAGACACTTCCATCCTTCTTCCTTCCACTCGAGAACCGTTGTTTTCATAAAAGTTGATGTTGAATGTTAACTTTGAGACGTTTGAAATGTTTCCATTCAGGTTGAACGTTGCTGGTTGTGAAAAAACCTGAAGGAAATGAAACATCAGCAGTGGAACTGAACACCACAAGAGCTTTAGTCTGTTCATCTTTGTAGCTGAATTTAACACAAATATCCTAAGTAATTTATTTAAAAAATATTTTAATGAATTTAAAGAACAGTTTTTTGAAAAATCGTATTATCTCAGTTTGTGATGAGCTAGAGACACTTGTAAAACAAACACAACTTATCAACTGAGACACCAAAGTCACTTTGTCCTCATTCAGAGATTGGATTTTGACTTGCAGAAGAATGTGACTGAAAGGCACAACAACAACTGCTCATTCACGAAAACTGGACTACCTTCAACACTTCCTGACAGAAGTGTTTGCAAGCACACCTTCTTACATTCCTTTAAGACTTAAGATTGTTGTGAGTGACGAACTGATGATCTGCATCACTTCGCAAATCAACCCTATCGAATAAAGTTGTGTTCCTGTAATTTTAGATGTACGAAGGAATTATCAAGGTTTCCCAAGAATTCGTATCGTGTTGTAAGTGCATAGTTAGCATTTTACACTTTAGGATGCAGTTTATACAGAAAAATACGTTCATCTCGACTGCGTATGTGTCAGTTGATTGTGAAATGGCTTACATGCAACTTCATCTTAAATTAATTGTGATTCAGTTTTATTAATAGCTGGTATTGTTGTTTCTTAACGTCAAGCCTTTTTGTCAAATGCTTCCCTATTAATGACATGAGATTGATGAGGTGTTAGAAAATTGAAATAATTAACATAAAAGTACTACGACTTAAATTGATATCAAGAGGGATTGTTTCGTAGTTTAATGATGCAGCATGCTTATGTGAGTTTCAGTAACACTGGAAATTATGATAAAGAATGCTTAAAATTTGGACCTTTAAAGAGTCCATTCTTGTGCGCAATTTATTCCTTTACAGTTAAAAGCACAGAACAGCTTGTTATCAAGAGTAATTAGCTGCGAAACCTAAAATCCTCTTAATTAAGCATATCTTGGGCTATAAAGTTTAATTTTTCCAAGAATATTTATCAACATTAAAACAAATATCATTATAATACTTGGGACGCATCACACTATACGTGCGTATGAAAATATCATTCATCTAAACAAAGTAACTACTGTCCAACTGTCTAAATAATTATCCGCTTATCTTATTTATTAATTATATTGCTTATCTTGAATGAGTTCTGAACCAATAATAATAAATTGGGAAGTTTTGAAGCACAGTTGTAAGTTATCTGAGATTGAGGAGTTTAATTAACAGTTAATAATTATCCAATAGCGAAGTTCCTAAATCTTTGGTAGTGAGGTAAACATTTTGCGAGTATTTTGCTGTATTTTTGATTCATCTCCTTGCACTTCGTTTTGTTGATAGGAGCTGGTGCACCTCCACCGTAGGCATATCCTGGTAAGCTGCCTCCATCGTACTCATATCCTGGTAAGCTGCCTCCACTTGTGATGCAAGTAGGAACTGGATTATCTCTTGTTGTTCCAATTATGTTGTGTCCGAAGTCCAGTCCCTGAATCCCAATTTCCTTTTTGTCACAACTTTCCCCCAGATTTGTGCATTTTCCGTTGAACAAAAAAGGAATGGCAAGGCTGTACTCATAATTCTCCTCTGCAGGACATTCTTTCAATTGGCAGATGGGAGTTTTTGTTTCTATATCGAGTTTGAAGATTTCATTTGCTCTGCAGGGTCCACGGGAAAGCAACGAGTAGCACTTATCTTCGTAAAAGGCTAAGTGTCCAATCCCATCATAACAGAAGTTCTGCTTCTCGTCTAAGTAAGGATCTGGGACTGCCAGTGGATCGTAGAGTACGTCGTTTGGGGCTTCTAGGAAGCACTCACACTTACACTTGCCCACAAAAGAATCAGATTGACGTCCCATTAGCATTCCTTCTTTGCATGGACCTCTCACTCCAACAAGGTAGCACCTTGGTGGATTTCCATAATGAACCCAAGTGTGACGACTGTAAAACTCCTTCTCATTGTGAATCTTATCTGCAGATCTGATATAGTGAGGTGCAATATCAGAAAATGAACTAATTATTCCTGTGGGAAATACAAAAAATTATATGGGTTATTCTTACTTTG
>JAQGAC010002486.1:0-10219 GCA_034696585.1 Isotomurus maculatus
AGTAGTTTTTGAGCAATCCTGGACACATCCGGACGGACGGAACGACGGACAGACGCACACCTTACGTACTCTTATAAGCCCAATATTACCTGGGCTAATGATTTAAGATGCGATTCAATTTAATCAAATGATCCGATAAAAAGTATAAAATACCGTTTCTTCGACCTCGGTTAGGAAAGCCTACCGATATTTTAGTTTTGACTGCTTACGAACTTCATCTAAAAAATATCCCTATATCATTTTTTGCACAAATTTGAGACACCAAAAAGACTACTTCACATCGATTGCTCAAATTGGTTATTTGACGTTTGATATGCATAGATTCTTAAGCTTAGTTCAATAAAGTCTCTGCTAACACATTGAATCCGGAACCTGGAAAATAATCTTGTCTAAAAGGCTAATCTTCTAAGATTCTTGCACAAAAATTTAACATAATCAATGGTTCCGTTAAGCAAAGATTGCACGAAGACAGAAGGAATCTGTTCTAAATAAAAAGTGACGACAAGTGCCAAGTAAATAATAATTGATTATTTTTATCATGCGATTTCCTTAAATTAATCATTTTGATAAGCTTCCATGACACGAATGTAGATTGTAGATTGTGAGACTTCACACAACCCACATTTCAACGTGCATGTTGAAATAGTGGTAGGAGTTTTGCTGCTCACAGGCATAGTCAAACACAGAAAAGAAATTAAGCTTTCAACACAACAAACGCAGTGGTTACACTGCTTATAATTTAAATGTTGTTTTCTAGTCTTCGTTTAAATTAATCTGTTTAATCCGTTGCCGGTATACGCAATCGATCTGAGTGTAATCATCACTCATCTACCTAGCCAAAGCCTAGTTACTCTTTATTTCAGTATGGCTTTATGGTTTTTTTTAATCTGCGCATTTATTGCAAAAGCTTCCTGCGACGATATGAAATTTTTAGGCAACCTCACTCAAGACGGAGTAACCACGGCTTCCTACTTTATAAGCACTGAAGAAGTAATTAAGAACAAAATATTCTACTTCTGATTTGTAACAACATTTACTTTTATCAGGTGACTGTGGACGAGGCACTGGAGAAGTGCCGCTTGATGTTCATTAACGGACGTCTCCTCACGATCTTCACCAAAGAAGAAGACGAGTTTATTCGAATTCGCCTTCAGCAGGAAGGCATCGGCGCAAGTAAGAATTCAAAATTAAGATTCATTTGTAAAAGAGCCTGAAATCAAATTTCAATTCCTTAGAGGCCGAGTACATCATCACAGGAGGCCGTTTCAACGGAGTACTGGGAGAGTGGGAGTGGACACACGGAGGTCTCCCCTTCATCTACAGTAATTGGATCGGAGGCTCTCCACCTACAGGACCCGGTTGCATGCACGTCGTAGGGGAATTATCTTCCTATGGGTGGGCCTCTATTGCCTGCACAAACAAGCACAAATATATTTGTCAGTTTTAGCTCCAATTGATGAATTCAATTAAAGTTGAGATTTAAAAGCTCCGCTTGGGGATATTTTTTAAGTAGAAGAGAAACAACGCCAAAAAAATTTATTTTATCACACAAGTTCAATCAGCACGGAATTACTTGGCATATTCATTACGGTTTGCTGAAAACCTAAAATTCATAAGCAAATTTCGAAAGAATCACTTAACTAAAAACAGATATCTCCACCACGAATTAATCTGTTTTGCATAATCTACTCCCTGCCAATCAAATTCCATGATTGAAATGATGACATTCATTACTTCTTCATAAATTGATACGTCAAGGCTTGATGGATTTTATCGGACGGAACTTCAAAATCAAACGTGTGCACTTACAATGAACAGCCTCGTTTTTCAATGTGAAGTGATAACTGCTCAACTTTCAATTATTGTGATTAACGATTGTAATGTTTTTATCAGCGTGTGTGGTTATGGTTGCAACTGTTTTTAATTTATTGTTCTGTCAACTTGATTGAAGTATAAAAGCATCCTTCATATGATCATGAGGTGAGACATGATTTTCTCTAAAGCCGTCAATCGATCGTGCCTAGCAGAAATAAAGTTAATTTTTGCAGAAATTTTTATCAATACGTTTATTACGAAATGATTACATGCCCCCAAGAGTGTCTATTTGCAATTGCAAAACTTGTATTGACTCATGGGGTAGTTTAACCTACACCAACAGACTCCCCAAGCCCAGTTAATTTCCTTTAATTAAAGCTTAAACCGACTTTTGTCACTAATATTCCACTTCTTCGATTAGTGTTGAATCGAAAGCATGTTATGCAAAACGTTCATTTTTTACAAAGTACTTAATTGCCCGGTATGGACTGTAGTTAACATAAAATGTCCTACTTTGGACAGACGCAGCAACTTTATTACTGTAATATCTGTGCATAAAATCGGCTCATTGGATATCGTGAACTGGGGATATGCCTCTAAGGAATTTTTCAACGTGCTTTAGAAATGTACCTAATCTCTGCACCTATGGTCTAAACATTAGCTAATGGTTCTGCTGTTGCATATATGATGGACAAAATTTTCCTGGATACTACAAAAAAGAGATTGTCAGGTTTTGTTAAAAAAGACTCCAGCTATTCACATTTGAGTACTATCAGGACCACATCCACCATTAAAACTCAATTTTCCCCTATAGTTGCATTTGACTATTTCCTGGGAAGAATATGGATAGGTCATTTGCAGTGTAATTTAGTGGACATGAGTTTTACAGACAAAGTGGCTCCCTTCTAAGATGCATGTCTGTTGATAAAAATTTCTGCAAAAATTGTCATTAATTCAGCAATAAACCGTGCATTTCAGAATTTTTTCAGTACGTAAGAAAGCGCGTCAATTTATTTGATTTTTTCAATAAAGAAAGGAGTGATATGGATTATCCTATCCAGGGCTTATCAATATACTTTTTTCGAAAATCATCCAGGTAGGAATAGCTTTCTATGTTACCTGTAGTAATAGAGTTTGAACCATAATGACACTAATATACTTTTCCAATTTAATTGGGGTTTCTGAGATATTTTGAAATTTCATTCTCACACATTCCACTATTTTACCCATCTAGTTTTTGCCATCAAATTCCACGTTCAAGTTTACTTGGATCTTCAAGTCAATCTCACTACAGACTTTTTCAATTCCAAAAATGAAATTCAAAAAATGATCCACGTTATATTCTTATATCTTGCCACCTCTAAATGTCATCCCAGGGAGCCAAGATTATTTAAATGTTAAATTCAAGGATCCGTATCTCAATGTAATGGTCATAGTTTTAGCACAATATATTTTCTTGACCAATAATACATAATTCCATCATCAATTCGGCTGAAGATATTGTCATGACTAAGCTTCCTTAACCGTTGTAGGATCCAGTCTGTTATTTTGTATTTTCGAACTCGAGTGAAGTACAGGTTTTAGCAGACTCTGAAATTTAAACGAAGACTCATATAATGCGTCATCGATCCAAAAGAAGAGCCTCCGATCGATCCAATGATTGATCCTGATAGTACGCTGGGAGGACCCTCGTTCGTCTGGGTCTACCTTGAGTTACCGCAATCTGCGATAATTCCCATTATGAATCGTTTTGCTTTTCCATAACTTCTTCGTGATATTGCAGCAACTTATATACGTTGATATTCTAGGTCTTCTCTCAATTTTAACATTATAGAGACAGCTGCAATATGCCGAAAGAATTAGAAATGATCAAGAAAGTGGAAAAGCTGTAATTTACGTTGGTGGTTTATATATTAGAATTTTATTTATATTTTATTAAAACTTTTAGAGCTCAATTCTCTGAGGTTTTTGTTTGCCGGACACAGGTTTTTATATTTTCAGAATATGTCAGATAAATTTTGAGGCTCGTCACAAGACCAGAAATCTAAGCAATATCTTCACCCTTTGTAACTGTAGGATTTGATAATCTTTTTTGCACGGTCCATTTTAGATCCTAATTAATTCCTTCATCCTCAAACAAAATTCGCCCGCAACCAACATTGCCACTTGGCAATACTCTGCTGTTAGTTCCGTAATTGAGTTTGTAATGGGAAGTACCCATGCATTAGGATCGAATGAAATTTCTGTTTCCGTTTGTTCAATAAACTTGATGAAGATTATCGTGCTGGAAATTTGCTCCTCAGTTTTTGGTAGGCTAGAAATCTGCAGGTTCGAGATGGATTTTAGCAATTGATCTAAATAAAGACTCAGGGGTTTTTCAAAAGAGAAGTCTGAATTTGTAAGGTTCGTTAAAAGCCCACAAAGGTATTCAATGCTTTCATAATTTCCATTTGTAATATTTGATATTCCTTCGTGTATGGTTTTTTTAAGGTCCACGGAAAAATTTCCCATCTGCTGAGCCAATGAGTCCGAAATACAGTAGCCAGTCTCTTTAAGTGCCAATTGCGCTCTCTCTGATAACGGTAGTCCAAAATCTGAGTCCTCCTTGGATATAAACTTCAAGTTATCGTAAACTACTTTATCCAACCTTTTTTTGCTTTCAACCATTCTTGGTTCCCCAATAATTGGACCGTCTTTGTCTGGAGACAAGAAATAAGATAAGTGTGCTTGTGGGTCTATATTCTTCAGAATCACTTGGGAACGCTCCGCATAATAATACTTCTCTGATCCATCAAATAAATACTCCAGCTCTGGTAAAACGTCATTAGAGAGAAACATTCGCAAATGATCAATCAGGCCATCATGCTCTTCATCTCTTGCAACGACAGCTGTTGCAATCATTCCCACACCCCCTTCAAACTTTGCAGGCGTCTTCATTAGATCCGCTAGGCTTTGTAGTAGCATTTTAAAATCTTGTCTTGCTGATGTTGTAAATGAACTAAACCGGACAAGAATCACAATCTTGATTCTTTTAGCTAGTCTTATGACTTGCTGCAAAATAAACCCTTTTGCAATTTCAATCTCAGGTTCTCTGTTGTCATTGAAACCCGACATATCGTAAAATGTGGTGTTAGTTAGATGGTGAAACACAAGGTTTGGCAAAAACGGTAATGAAAGTAGACCGTCAAATATTGTTTCTGAGTCATCAATTATTTTGCACTCAATATTTGTACAATCCCCTCGTAATGAGTTCGTTTCATTGGCAACAAACTGCGTAAATGTGCTCTTTCCAACTCCACTGGTACCAAGCACAACCACAATATCCTCCTTGTCAGTTATTTCAATATTTTCCAATCCAATCTCAATATATTTCAGAATTTTTGCAAAATCAGCAGAAGAATTGGAACAGGAATTGTCATTTTGTTGTTCTGCGATTGAAAAAAGAAACAAAATAAAATAGCGAATCCAAAAAATCCCTGAATATATAAGGCTTACATAAATTTCCATATTTATTTGCAGTTCATCGGCCGTTTATCTTATGGTACTGCCTATAAGCTACTAAATCCAAAAACGGTCACTACTAATTACTATCGGACTACTTATTACTTATTATATTGATTACTATCGGATTCTATTATTGAATACTTGTTGCACACACTACGAGTCACTTCAAGGTGGTAAATGTGATAATTCTGGAGAAGATATGTGTGTCAGGGTTTTTACAATAGACCCTGTTTGTTGACTTAGCCCGATCTGTTCGAAAAAAAAATTGAGCTAATATTGGGCCCTTCAGGGTCCATTTAAAGTAGCGCGCGGTCCCATAAGAATTGCGTGGGGACCCTGCGCTGGCCTCCTCCCACACACGCGACACGCGAGATAGAGAAAGTCCCATACCTCCCCATGCTGAGCTCAGGGCCTACACAACGCTCATTTTCCCTCTCCCTTACGGAGGGCCAGTGTAGGGATAGGAGAAATTTAACATGGGACGGCTTCGCACTCTCTCGTCCTCCTGTGGCCGCGCGCTAGTTTGAAGGCACCTTAGAGGGCCCAAAAATATTTTTACACAGAAATTTTTTGATAATTGTGTTTCGTACATCCAAATGTGTCGAATAGTGTGGGTCACACCTCGCAACTCTCGTGTCGGCTCAGATACTCTCCTGGTTAGAAATTCAATTACCATTGATTATGTATTGGTTTCTAAGGAATTGGAGACTGCCTTAAAGCAAAACTTAACAAAAATCGCTGATTCTGTAGTAGTCTACACTTTCAGGCCTATAAGTATTCTTTGGTTAACTCTACTCAAAGTAGATTTGACTAAATTACACTTTGCTTTATCTACAAAATATGCAATTTAAAATGTTTATGGTATTTCTGCGATGTATTTCATCTTGCGTAAGGTCCTGCATCTGTTGATACTTGCGCATAATCTAACACTGTAAAAACCAGCACAAGTGGCAACCTAAATAGAATGAATTTTTTTTCATGAAATTTCATCTCTATGGAATCATCTACCTAACAAGTTTAAGAAGGCTTTTGTGCGGGGAACTGCATAGTTTAAAATTTAGTGTAGGATGGCATCAAAATCAGAGTACTTAGAAGCCTTCATGAAAGCAGGTTACTATTGATAGAAGCATTTCAGGACCTACAAGTATAACTCACAAATTAACTTCAAAATGTATCACCTGTGTTTCGCAATATCCTACTTATTGCGGATCCTCTGGTGTCTCGGCTGAACGGCTCAGCCTGACAACAAAAAATTAAAATTAATCAACTTACTTTTCTAATGTAGGCATAATTTAAATTTTTCCTAAATATTGAGCTGAAAAGTAGGAAAACATTTTGCTTTTCAAGGGTTCTAATTTGTAGTCTGATTTCTAATTTTCCAGCGCTTCAAGTGAATTTAACAAAGTTCGCCGCTTTTGAACTTAACAAGTGAAATGATTGCAAATAAATTTCGGATAATTTAGAAAGCAAATGTATGCACCTTATCGGCGTAAGGTTTCTGTAGAAAGTCATTACGTACGTATCTTTACACAAAGGAAATTTTGTTACTCAGATATCAAACATAAACAAGTGCCTCAACAACAACCAGCAAATAATTAAAAACCCTTACCGCAGTTGCAACGCAGAAATTCACTAATATGAAAAGAACAACAGCAAGAACGTACGCTGGAAGCTTCATTTTGGTGCAATTTAATGGGCTGCTATAACTCTGAAGCCATACTAAATATTTTACTTCATGACTGTGGTTTATATGTACCTGATTGCTTTCAACAAGCTTCAACTGTCTGACAATGCCATTGTGTTACCAAGGTTAATTTACGCCTAAATGAGTGATGATTTATTTTTCATTGGTTAAAAAAAAACTGGAATTTATGATAATGGTTTTGAAGGAATTCTCGCTAGTCATTGGTTATCTATTTGATACTTTAAATCTTTCACTGAACAGGTAATGCCAAAAGCAGAGTTTGAAGCCCAGACAATGCTGACACAGACATAATTAGCTAACTGCTAATGTAATTTCCACAAAGGCAACCTTTCTGAGTCTCCTATCACAAGAGGACAACCCGTCAACCTAGGTTTGCTTTTACCTATTTAGTATGTCGCAAAACATCAGTATTTTAATTGCTTTAAACCAACTACTAGGTTACTTATTCCATGATAGTTTTAACCACAAGAATATGTTAGTTCACGTATTCTGGTAAGTTTAAAAAACTCCAAAATCGGTCCGGCAGTAAAAATTATGTGTTCTTGCCTATTAAAAAATTAAAAAATTCTATATTTCATTAATATAAACCTTCACCGTTTAATTATAGACTTAAGATTTATTAAGTTTAATAAAAAACCTATGATAAATTACACAGCTTATCAAAATACATGCAAAAATACCTGTCGCTGATAACGTATTGGATTCTTGCAAGTTGTGCGACAACACAGTCAGGGCCAAAGTGCAGGTTGTTTTGGTGACCGATAAAGCACACACAGATTTGGGAATTCGTAAATATATTATTATAAATCGACAACTAAAATATTAAACGACCGTTTGTAATCAATTGACACCAGATCTTAATCTATGTTTGTCACTGTACCTATACCAGGAACTAAATTTTTACCGTGTTAGCTAAAACCGTCAGTTTTTGTTTTTATGCTAAAAGTATTCAAAATTATCTGTTCCGGACTAGATCAATATTTCATTCTGCACATGATCGCCGCTTGTATTGTTATTTTATCAAAGTCACACATCACACCAATGCACTGCACAATGTTTGGAAGTTAGTTCCAATTCATAGTACTAGTACATTGAAACAGTAAGCATTTCGTCCAAACTCACTATTTATCGCAGTATTTAGCACTTACCTGTAACTTCTTCGTCCAATTTGGACCAAAATTACGCATTAACTCTCATAATATTTACAAAGTATGATATCCTTAAGTTTCATAAGAGTCCGATTGAAATCGGAGCCTCATTAATTGAATATATTCATATATCACCAAGTTTATTATGAGGCAAAAAATTATAGGGCCCCTACGGGTGCCGGCTCCAATGCAATCTTGCTTGCAACCACAACAATTTCGAAATCCAAACCCTTTCGGCTCAAATTAACTGGGCTAAAACTAGTCGTCTTGAGCAATATGCTGAACATGGGATCAAAACCTGCCAGTCCCAATGACAAATTGTGTTTATACAAAAATTCTGCAGTGGGGATTAATTGATACGCCAAATGTGGACAGGTTAGTTTCAACACTCAATCAAGCTTTTCAGAATCTCACGTGGCATTACGGAGGTCGTAATCACGTCATTTGTTATAAACCAACGAGTTTTTAGTGTAAGCTAAGCTAATTCGTTAAGTTGGTGATTTCAGTTAGCTAATCATCCACGTAATGTGTATCACACAGTTGTGTGGAAATAAATATATTCCTTTAATACTTCAACTTTTCTGAGTACTTGCAATTATCTCATAAAATTAAGCTCCTTGTCTGCAATAGCAAGCTTGAAACCATTAAATGATGGATAGGACTTAATTCGCAAGAAACTGAGGTTTCTTCTCCTTACATCAATTGTAAACGTTATCACAAAACGATGGTTTACAGTAGAAATTAATTACAAATAGCAAATTAATTACAATATATTTACTTGCCGTCCCTGCCCACAAAATCTAAGGCAAATCATGTTATGAAATACGAAACCTTTGTATGTGCATGGATTGGGTTAAAATTCCACATTCCAGCGCCTGGTAATGCTAAAGATAATTTCCCAAGAAACCCATTACTTCTTATATAAAGTTCAAGTCACGAAAATGATAATTTAGCAGCTAACAATTTAATTGGTATGCTGCCAATTTAGCAAGTTACAATATTTTCCACTTACAGTGTACTCTAATGAGTTAACGATACAAAACCTTTCCAGCAGCACAGTATTCTGTATATTTACCGGTAAAATCGGAAGGAATGCTGAATATACGTTAAATTTACAAACTTAAGTACTTATTTAACAGCTCGCGGATTTATTATCAATCACGTTGACAATGTGTAGAACTTTTCAGAGTAAATATGAATTAAGGAACAGCTATTATATTATGTGGGGAAGCTTACTTCCAAGTCGATCTATTGCAAAATGTATACGCAATTCTGAGACAAGGCGTAATGCATATAAGGCCAAATTGTTTTTCCCTGGGAAAGTCATACCTTGTGTAATTCAACGCGTTTGATTTTCATTCCTGCCAAGTTTGTTATGTAGCAATGATTGAGACATCCTACATTACTTGTTTATTTGTGAATTAAACAATTTAGGCAGAAGCTCCAACATAATATTCATATTAAATATGGCTTATCTGGACGCCAGGAATCGTCAAATTAAATACCTTGAGACAGCAACAGGCATTGTCTACAAATTCATCCATAACTGAAGTCCTACTATCTCCTATATCCGCCCATTTCTGTCACAAATTCATCTTCTCTCCCAGCCTGTTTTGTCCAAAATAATTACATACATAGCTTTGTTAATCTTATCACAAATGTGTCCCCAGGCTTCTGAACAATACATCTACATTGAAAGTAGGTACACTCACTGCAAAGGAGTTTTGCTGTCCCTACAACCATGTTACTTGAATCTGATATAATTAAAATACAATTTAATGGCTCCAACCTAAAATAAAGCTGCCCAATTTAGTAGATAGTTTACTTTTTTCTGATGTGGTGTAAATAATTGAACATGTTTCCTTTGTCTTAATTGGTTTAGTTTAATTTTCATTGCGCAATCTTCTGAAGACATTTATTGATGGTTACTATTGCGGCGAATATGGTTACGGAACTAATTCTTTCAAACAGTATTAAGTGATTCTCTCGTAGAAACACTAACTTCTGGGTCTCACGAGAGAAATATATCGTACACAAGATTACATAT
>JAQGAC010002487.1:0-10218 GCA_034696585.1 Isotomurus maculatus
CTGCGTGTAACTATACAAACTTCGCCTTTGCTCCGGGGACGAGTAACTCAGGGTTCTCGTTGTTGATGAACAGGGAAGAAGGGTTGTGCTTTGGGCTCTGGATGGAGATAAATATAAAAACTTGACGAATCTATTATAATGGTTGGAAAATTGTAAATGCCTTTAACAGTGAGAGAATTTTTATTTATTCGTAGTTGATGTGGCATTAATTTTAGTTGAAAACTGCTATAGAAGAGAGTATAGCAAAACTCAATTTAAAATAGCGTATAATATAAGTAATATTTGTATAATAATATTAAATTCACAGAATGATAATGCTATACAGTACACTGCAGCATAGTCTAGATGCAGTAGAATAATATTCAAATAATGCGAGTTTGCATGCATGCTAAACAGGCTTTCTCACGTTATAATAGACGAGCTTAAATATTAAAGCTATGGATGATCATTATTAGGAAGAATTATTTTGATGAAATCATGATGAGACGAATGTGGCTTTTGCTAAGCTGCGCAAGGCAGCTGCTGATACATTTCTCTCCTGCTTGGTTTTTGCTTATTGCTTGTAAACTTTGTGTGGAACGAATAGAGACTTTAGAGAGGGTACAGAACAGTATTGATGTAGTAGCTGGGTATTGTGATGTTAAAACCAATTTACATGTGGAAAATTTTAATATTCGCCTTGCTGTTCACTCTTTTGCTAAGAGCTGAATTATACAATACAGAGTATCGCAGAGTAATAATGATTAACAGTCACACAGGTATTTATGTTACCAATAATACTCTTGTGATGTAGGAATAGACAAACAGTAATTGACTTCTAACTTTGAGATAGTTTTGATGATTATTATTCCTTGAAATCTAAATTTTTTTGAGTGAGCAACCACATAGTTTGCAGTCTTAGTATTTTGTATTTTACTCCTGTTATTGCCCTTATTCTGGGTCATTCATTCCGCAGTTATATCACAGTGTATCTGGTAAACATGATTGTTTTGTGAACAGGATAAATTTACTCAACCATTATTTAATTCTTGTGTTCGTTTTTGCTTACTTCTGATGAGCTTATAAATATATATATAACGTTGTATTGATTTTCAGGAGATTACTAGAAAACTCCAGCTAATATGGAATAAGTGCACTGCGCTATATACTTATGTAAAAGTATTTAGGTAGACGCAAGTCATGTCATAATTCAGCTACTGTCAACTAGTTATACCTCTTGGTGTTTGTCCTGTGTAAAGGAAATAAGCGATGGAAAAATTATGTACGGCGAGAAAAAGAGGACTTATGAGAGCAGTTAGTCAACTCAAGAAGAATGTCTGAAATAATAAAGATACTGTTGTTCCTTCTTCCATATTATTATACCCGTAGTTTAGTGAATAGACCTTGCTTGCTTGTACTTTGGTATGATGAGTCTGTCAGTTAGTCTCATGCACAACTAGCCTCGATCAAGCAGATAGCAAAATGACCTTTATAAAGTGACTAGCTCTGCTTCTGCCTGTACATTACATCACCAGTCTTCTTCAGTTATTTTTTGATTTTCTCTAATGTAAGTATATTAAGCAGTACTAGGAGGATTTTCATGTACATAAATTAATAAATACTGTTTTAAAAATCTTTTCATTTCTTCAAGGTTTAAGGTATCCAAATAATTTGTGTGTTATACGTTAGGTTAGAGTTAGGGACTCATGTATCGAAGAATTCACTTTTCGCTACGATCATTTTGTTGTAAAGCTTCCTCTCAGACAGAGCAGACAAACAGGGGTGCATAAAGGAAGCAGAGCATTTTGTGCCATTCTCCTGGTATCTGCAGCATTAAGGATTACAATGAAGCCTCGTCTTCCACTGCCTATCAAGCTATATACATCCAATATCTGTATAAAAACAGTTTGTGAGGTGTAGAAGAGTGTAGGTGCTTTTGCTTACCATTCCTTCCCCAATCTTCAATTCATTTCGTTTTCGTTTGTCCTGAACTTTTTGTAATACTCTTTTTAGCTGAAACTGGTTCGTTACGCAGCAGCCATTTCTTGTCGTTCATTTAATATTATCATTATGATTATATTCACTGCTCTTCTTATGCTGTAGCTTCCATCGTATGAGTTTCTCATGTTGCTGTGTTTTTTCGTGTATATGTTTGCTGTGATGAAGATGTGATTCTGGTACACATATTAACGCATGCATTATTTTGTCGCATTATTTGTAATTTGTAACTTATCGTTAGTGTGTCTGTTGCAAAAAGGACAAAAATACACAACTGAAGTATCTTGTTTTCTAATAGATTACCATTTTTCTTCATCATAGACTATTTGTTAGTGGTTAGTCTGTGGGTTACGAAGAAGTTCATAGCTAGGTTTGGGTTAAGAATTATGTTTTCATTTTAAACGGCATTTGAAGGAAAAGTAATTACTATATCAAGCAAATCTGAAAACTTGAAATATTGGTAGCGGACTGTTTTCATATCAAGTCAGAAAATTGATTATGCGACAGATAAGCGAGCATGTCATTATTAATAGTGAATCGTGATTCACCATTAGTTTTACTGCTTTAGTTTTCATATTATCTCATTGGGAACTATAAAATTAAACAGAAAATATGAATATGTCGCGTTTGCTTAGAATTGTAGCTTTATGTATTGAGGTGAAATTGTTGAAGTAATTTCTTTGCAATAAGAGCTTAAACTACAGTTGTGTGCAGAATTTTATCATCCATATTAGAAGACAGATTTTGTCCAACAACTACACAAATTCTCACTGCTGGTGCTGTCATTGATATGAACTAACAGCAGAAAAGTTAATGTCTATGTCAGAGAGAGAAATCTATGTGTGGTATTAGTGGTATATGCAGAGTGACATGTCACATGATAGTCTACAATTATGGTATTGATCCCAATACTTCACATCATTTGCCTTCGTGGTATCAGATCTATAATCTGTAGACTTTGTATCTTGGAGAACATAACTAATTTTATCCTATTTATATTATTGCACCATTATGTCTGGGTATTGAAATGTATCTTTTGATCGTGTCTATATACATCATTATTGTCAAAAGAGTAATGATGTCCGGTCCGAATGAGTAGAGTTGAAGGCAATATTCAAACACGTGAATTGTTACTTGTTTAGATTTGAAAAAACGGATAAAATGTTGATGGTAATAGAACTTTGGGATTGAGATGAGGAGACAGAATGAATAAAGTGAATATACACGCGTATCAAGGAAAAAATCAATACTCTTGGACATGGTTGATTGAACGATTACTCTTGTTCATTTTGCAGATGATGGGATGCCTTGGCAAGCATGGACCGTACACGTTTTATAAATCAATCAAGATTGGTGACAGAGTGTTATCACTGGCTACATTTATGCCGGTCAAAATTTGGCCGGACATGGAATTCCTCAGCATTGCTGATATCCAGTTAATATGGACTGATAAGAACAATGAAAGCCTTTGTAGTTTAAGGCTTTATTTTCTTCCTGAAAATACCCCGGACGGAAGGCTGAACCAACATGGGGAGGTAAGTTGTCCAGAATAAAAACATTAAAAACTGCTATATGATGTTCGATGTCAAGTTGAATTTGGAAATATGTTATTCTGATTGACAATTTACTTTTGCTCACTAGGATGAAGTGGTTGCACTAAGAGATCGTGTTGTTGTGAAAGCTTCTGATCTTTCAAGTTGGCTAGTTCCAGACACAGATTGGAAGTGGGGCCTCAAAGCACCTCTCACAGTGTCTAACAAGTCAATTCACACTAGATTATCTAAATCATTTGTCGCTGGAGACGAAAAATATAAATTAAATAATGAAGAAGGTATGAACTAGTTAACTCGTTAACTGTATTAATGCCGTCATTTATCCGTTGACAATTAAGGGAGACTTCCTTGTCTATGCCATTTATCTAATGCAAACTTCATAATTTTGAATCTTTCTTTTATTTTTAGGGGTCAATTCTGTGGTAGTACTAAGTTATTCGAGGTACATTCGATTAAGAACGGTTCTCAAGAGACTTGAAGGTACATCAGAAATCAACGAGTGGCTGTCAAATCCTGCCGTACTTGCGATCGGAGGACTAAATGTAGGACCTGAGAGTAGGATTCTCTACACTAAAGAAGTCATTGAAGTTCCTGAACTTGAATTCCATGAACTGTTGTGCAATCACTTAGGTATAATATATACTTCAGTTAGAAATTGGAAAGTAAATTAAAATACTATATTTTTTATTAATAGCTCCGAAAAGAATTTCCAAAACCAAAAGGAGGAAGAAGAAAGTCAGAAACTTATCTCAAGGATCGAATTCAACTACCTCCGATTCTATGTCTGTGGAAAGTGACGAGTCCGAAAGAGTTAGTGAAATAAACTGCAGACTTTCTTTTATTGTAATTGTGCAATATATAGTAAATATTTTTTGCTTTAAACTTTTAGACAAAACGAGCCAATGGTATTTTAACGCCTCCACTTCCAAAGGCTGTCGATATAAAGCCATTTGTACCTTCTGCGTCTAAAAGAGCATCTCAGACTTCAAATGACCAAATTGCTTTCAATCTTTCCAAAACTGTGCAAGATATACTAAGCGCTTTCTCCACCAACGGAGGTTTAGAAATTTCTAAAGTCGATCCACGAACCTGGGGCAACAGTGGTGATATAACAGGGGGCAGAAAAAGACTTGGCTCCAATGGAAGTTCAGAGAATGTTGAAGACTTACAGAGGCTACTGGGAAAACTTGTATCCGCTAATCAAGAGTTGGAAAGTCCGTATGGCCTTTGTGACCCTAAGTTGGGATCCAGTTTAGAGGAACTTGCGCTGAAGTTACGAAAAAGTAATGCTCTACAAATTTCTCCTATTCGCCCATCAGTAATTGGGCAGCAAGACAGTATGGGAGACGGGGATGTTGACAATCACATCGGAATTAAGAGAGTTAAGACTGAAGACAGTTACAGTAGGCAAGATAATCTCAATTCTGCTAGAGCCAGAGATTTTGGTTCGTCCAGTTTGAACAGGAATTCGATTCCTAAATCAAGTAGGAACAAATCAGGATTGCGACATGATGTAAGACCTGTTTCCCCAACTCAAGTGTCTAAGAAACGTTCGCAGTCAGATCAAACTGCTCTTTTAGCTCAGCTGCCAGTGATGGTAAGTTATCTATTGTTAAGGGATGAAAGCCTCGATTCGGATTAAGAATTGGTTTAATCAATCATTTACTCATTTTGCAGCACCTTCCCGGTACATCCCCATCACCATTTGCATCCACTAAAAAGATCTATGGTGATCCCTACGAGTACAAGAAACAAAATACGCCTACTGGTCATTATTCCAAATCCTTGGTTGTAGACGTAGATAATATAGTTGACCTCGCATCTTCCAAGCGAAATAATACTACCACTAAGAAAATTCCTCACCGTCCTGCAATGAATCAAGCTCCGAAGTTTGACAAGTCTTCTGGTCTGCTAGATCGTTGCTCTACTCAACATGTAAGCTCTAATCAAAGCATGTTCCCTGGCATCTCCGGAATCCCACCCCCAAATGCTATGAATCAGCATGGATTACAACTTACATCTGAAGTCACACTGTACCCATCGCAATCCCCATCAAACGCTAAAGCTAAAACCTCAAGCTCTTCCCAAAGGATAGGCAACAATATGCAATCGAACAATAAACCAAGTGCTGCAGTTCAGAATCCACATATAACGATTCAGCAGAGTTCAAGAAGTGGCCGCCCATCAACATCTACACCAACAACTTCCAGTGGGCCTCCACCCATGTCGCTTCCATTTGGGAATATTGGGGCTGATATGAACGCTCTTCAAGCTTTCATGCAATCAGCTGGAAATTCGAATGGACTTCAAGCCAGCCATGCTGCATTAGCTATGGCAGGGTATTTAGAAAGACCAGATGGCGAAGCTGCTGTTACAATAAACCCTTACTTTGCTCCTAGTTTATATGGCAAGATGGACCCTTCAGTGTACTTGTCACTGCTTGGGTCAAATATGTATCCTTCTGGACTAATGATGATGCCAGGTGCGATGGAACAGTTGTACAAAGACCTTATGGAACAGGACAGACAAAGGAGCGCAAACTTAGCGAATCTTCCTCCCGGCAACTGGTTTTTACCTCACGGGAAGGACCGTGGAAACAAGTCCTGAAGTTGGGGGCTCGAAAAAATGTGTACGCTGATTCGAACACTAATTCCACAAGTCAGATCAACGTGAGATCCTAGGCAGATTTGTTCTTTACATTATTTGCAATGTAATATGATTTTCAATTTGTAATGGTTAGGGTACGAATTTAGGCAAGTCTGAAGCTATCAACTTGATTTGGCGTGCATAGGAAGTTTTGTTAAATTTAACATCAGTTTTAATGACTATGTAGTTTATAAGTTAACAAAGTCAGCATGTGATTGTCAAGGAAATTATTGTACACTGAATTCAGTGATTGTTCAAATTCCTCGTTGAGATTCAAAACGTGTACTTTCAATATGTTCAATTTATTTTTTATGTTCACTCTTGAATTATGCTTTGTTTTATTAATTAATGGCGATTCCAAATAGGCTGCTCTCTCGCGTTTGTAAAATTCAATAAATATTTTATAATGCCAGTATATCTTTCTTATACTGAAGTATTATTATAATAAATAATTATGAATCGTTCCGATTGAACTACAATTGAAGGAGTATGCATTCTATTACTGCTGGTTGTTTGTTTCTATTCTTGTTTCACGGAAGTCATAAAATTGTCTTTGATTGCGATTCATATCAATAGTTATTAGTGCAGGTGCTGACGTCGATTTGACCCGTACAGAAAAGTAAATAGCGTAGTTTGTGTGGTTTTAAATCATTGAAATGGAAGCGACCAATAATCAAAATACGTGAGCGAACTAGTTGGTTTATTTAGTCAAATAGCTTATCTTATCTCAGTAGTATTATTTGGTCACATACGACACTTATGACTTATACAAAATTCGCCGAATCATTACGCAGGTTGCAACGTTATACAAAATAACTCCAAAGGTTAAAAAGTGATTTGTCTCGCTTCATTAGGGTTTTGTTCTCCAGGACAGTAAGGGCACTTCAGCCTGTAATAATAGGATAGATTCCAATAGGCGTCTTAGATTTATAATTATCGGTATCATACAATCTACCACTTCTAAAATCTTACTTGCTTCCAGATGCCAATTTGTGAAGTGCATCACGAGAAATGACATGACCACAGGTAAGCCTCATTGGTGGGTTAGTCTCTGATGCTTGCTGTCGCAGAATTGGACAAGCAAAGACAGAGTGATAGTGAAATTCTTTTCCTAGGTCGATTTCAATCTAAAAACGAACGTTCATTGTCATAATTGATTAAGGATCAGGAATATCTGACAGGAAGTAAATCTTACGGGCAATTCATCTTTTCCATTCCAGATACTACTGACTTGTCGTGCTTGCATAACTTGACATATGTTGAGGAGAGCAGGAAGTGCAGTGCACCCAGCAGAAAAGCTATAAACAAATAAAATAATGTTACAATTAGTCAGAAACAAAGTATTTGTTTTAAACAAGTATCACAAACATACCACACAGCCAACGGGGAGTCCACAGAGAGTCCAAGTCTAGCACAGGCATCTCGAGTGAAAGTGTCTTGAATATCATCCCACAGTCCGTTGTCGAAAAAATATCCATAAGGGGAGTTGTCGATACCTCCCGGCACGTACAGTAGGCATCCCATTAATGTCTGTACTTCTACAAACGCCCAACAAAATAAGTTACGTAAATATGAAGTTCATCATCAGTTTTTGCCCATCTGTAAGTTCGCGTACCTTTTTCGTGACGCTTAACAAATTGTATGAAATTCTTGCGAGCATACACTATAGCCTCACTCTGCGATCCTGCACCTTTCTTAACCAAGTTCAGAAACGATAGTCGATGCAACTTGAATTCCAGACTAGATCCTTGTGCAATCAATGCATCACGATTTTCAGTCGCCCACTTGAGAGCAGGTTCTAGATCTTGTTGTTTAAGTGCTTCTAAAATCCGATGAAGTTCTACAAAGGGTTCCTTGTACTGCGTATCAAGTTCTAATCCAGCCTCCTAAAACACCATACAAAATAGCACATTTTCAATCTGAATGTAGAGAAGCCAAAATTTCAACTTACTTTACACAACCCGTCGCCAACATCCAGCATCCCCTGCCTGTACAAATGCTGACACACAACTTGCGTGAGAATTTTGGACCGCTCTCCCGAAAACAATCCATCTCTAGTAATTGTACCGAAATCAGGATTGAAATTCTGTACATAAAAATACAATTTATAAGAATTACGCTCAAGGTTTTCCTACAATTTCGCACAATCTGCTTTTAACAACCATATTAAACTATAACAATTTCCCCACCCGATCAATCGCCTTTCCAACTTTGGAAACACTGCTATGTAAGTCCCTATGCTCACTCGCAACTCTGGTCACAACCTCTCTCACTTGATGCACCGTGTCCGACAGAATCCCAGCTTGAGTCGGTGTCAATTCAAAATCAGCTCCAGCTAAAACCGAACCAAAAAATCAAACCGTAATTTGCCACCCCATCCCCAGTCTCTAATTGCTCCCCACTTACCATCTTCAAACTCCTGTTTCAAAGCCCGAATAAACTCGATCTGCTTCCCAATGGCAATATTAACATGATCATGGACGGCAGAAAAATTCGCCAGAACTTTTTCTAACTCCCGATCAACAGCGTCACAACTATCCGCCATGTTTGACGTGAAAAACTCCCCCTTTTCCCAACGACGTTGTCCTCCCCCTTTTCACGTCAAAATTTCCAAAACCTCAACAATCTACAAAAGTAAAAAACCCTTTCTAAATGTACTCAGCCTCTTTGTTCGCTCAGCTGTGTTTACAATTATTACCCACTAACCTTAACCTTGCTAAAGGTCACCCCGTTTCCGAATACCGCCTCTGTTTCTTCTCGTATCCTCTTCCCCCCGAAACTCAGGTTACCACCCCCTCGGTACCCGGGTGACGTCAAGTGCGACTTCAACTTTGACACACTGCAGTCCTGGCAGTGGTGGTGGTGGAGGTGGCGAATGGTAGTGGTAGTAGTGTTGGTAGTAGAGGTGTCGCAGGATAATATTGAGTTGTTGTTGTGTTCGAAGCTCCCTCGGTTGGGGCGAGGAGTAGGGAGTGCTGCAGGCAGACTGGGCAGAGAGAAGGGGCCGCCGCACGCTCACTCGCCTCCATCCACACACACACACACACACACACACACAACAGCCCAAAACAATTTTCATTTTCAAACACACACACACACACACACGGAGAGATTCACACACAGAGGAAAGCAGAGAAGAGAGGGTACCGTACCACCACCACCACCACCACCACCACTACCACCACACACACAATCATCATCGAGTTCCCATTAGGAAGAATGGCACCCGACATCCGAAGAAGAAGCAGCAGCCAAACACTAATTATTATTGAGCAAGTGCATCGGAATATTTAAAGGAGGGAGGTGTGGTTTAAGGGTGGAGGTTAATTGCTGTTGTGGGAGCCTTGGCGTGTATGAGACGGTGGAGGCATTGTGGGTTTAAAAGTGGTTGTGTGAACAACACACAACAAGAAGGAGAGGAGCGAACTCGAAGACGAGTACGGCACACTCGGCTACTGTGGTGGGGAATCAGTAGCCCAGTTAAGATTTAATAATGGAGGCGACCAGGAGGAGATGAAGATTGTTGGAGTTACTCTGTGTTAGTCGACAGTCGACGGGAAGAACGAGTGTGGGCTTGGAGGAATATTTAAAAGCGGTTTGATCGTCCTTGAATGAGTTGTGTGCGGAGGAGATTGGAATCGGAAGATCATGATTGTTTTGGAAGCGGAACGGCAATTCAAGAATTAAATGAAGTTTTGGAGGAGGATTAACTGAGAGTCACAAACGGAGTTTGTTTATTGAAGGCTGTCGGCTTACTATTCTTACGTAGGAAGGTTTCCAGTGATTAAGTGTTCAGACGAAGGACAATGAGGATACATAGTTGTTTCTTATGTACAGTTTGTTATGTTCGTGGAGTTTTAAATACTATTTGGCTTGATGTATGATTACCAGTTGGTGGTGTGAGTTGTGTAAACACATGATTTGAATAGGAGAGAAACAAAACAATTTTTACAGAAAGGACTGACTAGGCAAAAAGGTAAATTTGTTATGGGGTTAGTAAAGTTATTCATGTTTTTATGTATAGCTGTAAGTAGTTGCAGGG
>JAQGAC010002488.1:0-10217 GCA_034696585.1 Isotomurus maculatus
ACAAAGTCGGTGGACAACCCAAGAGGGAGGGGCTTACGTCATGTGACTCGACCTAAGCCACCTCCCATAAAGTGGTTATACCTACTTGTTTTAATCTTCTGGCGCCCTGATATCAACCAGTTGACAAATGTCCATTAAAAAAAATTTAAGTCAACCAATAATTCTAATAGCAGGACATGGCAGCTCATAGGATGATCACCTGATAGTTTATTTTATATTTTGATGATAAACTGCATTAACGCTACTGACATTTGTACCATTTGTATTTGTATGCTTATTTACAACTTACATTCTCAGATTCTGCTGCTCACACAAGTACAAATTAAGATCAGGCTACATTCATTTGACAATATTAATTCAGTCCACAATGTGGACGGTTAACACAAGTTTTGATTACGTTGTTGCAAATTGGCTCGACAGATATTTTTATTATAAGCTGACAATAATCAAAAGCGCAATGCGGACACTGAGAAGCACGCTTGTTGCAATTCTTCAGCATAATTACCTCGCAGTTTTTGCTTAAGTTTCTTTATTTTCGTTTACTTGGCACGGCTTTGCTCCGTAAAATTTCTCGGACATCACTTCAAAGCGAATTATTGCCAACAAGCAGTAATGGCGCAAGTAAGGTAGCCACTTTTCCATACTCTCTGCCAACAAAGCCAGAAAGGAGGATAGTAATATGTAACTCCCGAAATGAATTCCTGTTTCACAATTCCTAATTGTTATTCTCTGTACGTCCTCGTGTACGCCTTGCTGCGTTTTACCGGTGCCATTCAATTCAAGAATTCTGCTCTAGCTTTTTTCCACAAACAGGAGAAAATACTCAGAGCCCCTTTTTAGTGCATCACTGAACCCAGCAGCTTTAATTCGAAATGAAGTGCGTTCAAAAACACTCGCAAAAGGAGACTCAATATACGAAAATAATGGTTCTGGCCGGAATACTGGTTCGGATGGGTACATAACGAAACATGGATATCTTGTCCCCACCACCAGTTGGACTTTATTGAATAATGCTTTTTCGTCGAATGCTGGATCATTGTATACGTATTTCTTCTTATTCTGTCCAGGCAAAAAATATTTTTTGATGTCCTTGCGCGAATGTATACGTTCATAGTTTCTTGTAATTTCGGTTCTTGACTCTTGACCTTTAGCACGAAGTTTTTTATCACCCATTCATCTTCCCTGAACCTTCCCCCTTTATGCAGATACGTATAGTTGTGCTGGAAAAGTTCGTTTAAGTTGGAATATGGTTTGACAAGGTTTGAAACTACAAGCTGGACCATTACCATATTCTCGTATACTGCAAATGTATACCCGAAAAGCATGTACATCATGACATTGAAATGGAAATCGGGTTGTAAACCTTGTTTCAACAAATATCTTAAAGAACTTCCAACGTTCATGACACATATTGAAATCAATTTAGTTGCTGGTGTTTTTTTGGAACGGGATCACTTAATGTTTTGATTATTCCCACGACTGCACAAACAATCAAAGTAATGCACCAAATGTTTGCAGAAATATATTCAAACCAGATATTATTATTCTCAACCAGCTTCTTCGCCCGATATACACAATAGAGCAGTTTTTTTAAATCATACCTTTCAAGAACTCGTAATCGGTGAGGTCGAGTTTTTAACATAAAGCTTCTTCTAGAAAATTCATTAGAAAACGCGTCCGAAAAAACAAAGATTCGGATGTGCGCCTTAAGCTTAAATTTAGGTTCTTAGCCGAAATAAGGCTTTCAGACACCAATATTTCATAGGGGCATTCCTTTCTTGTTTCATTGTTTATAACCAGCCAAACTCCTGTTCGACCGCAAAGCTTGTCTGGAGTGACAATTGAACGTTTTTTATAACGTGGTTTATATTCCCAATGAACGGAGAGTTGGGAATCGAGTGGGAAATTGGTCATTCTGGTGTCAGCAATATCTGAATTGTAGATTAATGTTCTAAGTTGAGGTTTGCACAATGTGCAGTAGAACTTCCAACCTTGGAATGAAAAAATCCGACTTGACACTGACAATGTGTTGTATTTGAAGTTTGCAACGAAGATACGAAATTGAGCAACGTGCAGCTGATGTCTGAAAATATGAAAATTGTTTCCTCCAGTTACAATGAGAATTACTGTAGCCCGTGTGTAAAAAGTTGCGTTAAGCAAAGGGTCGATTCCGTAGTTTCTTGGGGGATAAATTAAATTAAGTGGGTTGTCTCTGAGGACTACGTGAACGTGCAAGACACAGTCTTATGTCATAGTAGGAGACAGTAAAGACTGAAGTAGAATAGGATATCCACGAGTTCTCAACAAAACGGGAACTTGGTAGTTTGTACTTGTGACCGTATCCTGAACTATTTCATGCAACGGGGATTCGTCGTGTGTAATGTTCCATTTGAAACGGTCTGTCAGAAATATGCTACAAGGTTTAAAGTTCAGCAGCTGGAATCGAAGAGCAGTTTGTAATTTTGGAAGAGAAAAAAGCAAATAAACGGACAGAAGTTTAGGCCCCATATTTTTCTTTGCTTCTCAAATACAATGCTTGTTCGTTGAATTGAAAAAGGCTTCCTACTGATACCTTGTTTCTGTATTTTCAATGTGTTCCTTGATCAGAACAAGTATTAATTCCTTCAGCATTCATACAGGTAATAATATGAAGGATGGCAAAAGCATGCAATATAATTCCCGATCCTCTGAACCCCAGAATATAAAATATGAACGAGGTCAACTTGAGTTATTAGGAAAAGGCAGGAACGTATTGGAAACATAAGTTAAGCAGATGCAAACCTCACATATATTATTCAAAATCACCATGCAATAAAATAATAATAATTACTGTCAATATTGCAATAACATTACCATTTTCGGTTCAAGGGTATCCCAAAATATTTTAGCTTTCCCAGAAAAATTTTAAAAGTTGACGAATTCCTGCCTTCGGTCAATCCTGTATACGCAACCATCATAAACTTGATATCACATATGGTTCCTAAACGCATACCCCCTTGGTGGACCAAAAACCCACTTACCCCTTCCCCCTAGGGGCTGGAGTAGCAGAAATCTTCAATTTGGGATCGCTGCATATCCAGTGTCAAAAATGGAGATGAATTTTCTTATTGCAGGATTTCATTAAGAGAATTTTTCACGCTCATACCTGAATGTAGTAGATTTGTGGCATGAAGAACAGTACTCCACGAAACGAACGTTTGTATTTGTCGTAAGTACGACGAAGAGGAATATATCTGCCAGTTGCGTGCGGAACTTGATCCATATTTTAAAACAGTATAACATAACACACTAGGAGAACACAACTACATAGACTTTCAAGCAATAATGTACGTCAGAGACTTGGTCTTGTATATTTTAGTCAATCAATATTTAACCCTAATCGATAAATCCAGGGGCATCTTAGCCTATCTTTAACACACCACTCTTAGATGTTTTTGTTGATAATTTTTTTGCTTGACGATTGGCACCCGCATGAAGAAGAGAGGAAAACTTCAGATAAAGGTTTTGCTCGTTTAAAATTCCTTCATCGACTTAAGTGTATTGGTTTGCGTTCGGCTTAAGTTAATATGAAAGTGTTAACACTATCGTGAAGGATACTTCTTTTAATCTTCTTCTACAAGCGTAATAGTAACCTCCTGTTAATAGAAATTCCTACAAACTAGGGATTGACCAATGGCTACTTTGTACTACAAGTCATCTTTGTTGCTGTTCCTTTGCTGGATGTTTACAAACATCTTCAAAGGAGATGGATTAACCATTCCTAAACATCCACACGACAAAATGTGCACCGCTCATATTTATGATTTTGCAAGCACGCCAATGCTAATAAACTCATTTCAAAGCTTGATTTTAAATAACAAAGACAATTTTCTCTTTACAATCCATTCCTTGAACAAAACACACAATTTATTAAACCCAGTGCAACCAACAATTTACTTTTTTGAAGAGTGCACCTTTAATATACTTTTCCAAGATATACCAACACAACAGAATCCACATATATTTCGGATTGCTGCGAACATCTTTTATAGAAATGCGTACATTTGGAGAACAAGTGAGTTTTCAATCTTCATTATTGTCACTCTTCATGGGGGTGTTTGGTACGTAAGCGCTTCTCGTCATTCTCCAATGAAACTATTTTTTCATATTGTCAATGGTTTAAGCCCAATGTTTCCGAATTATTTTTATTGGCAGTGGAGTTTTTTCGTTCTCCGAAACTCCGGTGATTTTGACAAAATCGTTTCAACAAGTGCTCTTCCGAGGTTTGTGACAGAATTGCTGCCACCACTTACAATTCTATCTTATTATAATCCGCTACCGTACCCATTTTGTCTAAAAAATAAATGGACTGGTATTAACGTATATAAAAAGGCATTGTGCTACATAGACGACATTATATTTCAAAATTTGCAGCACCTGCACAACTTTTCCATACAAGGAATCTCAAGAAGTACGCTATCAACATGGGACGGAAATTCGGGTCATATTTCAAGGGTGATTTTTCCCTTTGTCAGTTTAGGTCGAACGAACATATGCAACTTTATGTATGGTTCGTCACTAGAGATTGTATACTGTCAAGCTAAAGAATCAAGAGCTAATCTGTTGTCCTTCTCAAACCTTTTGTCCACCTTCCAACCAAATGTTTGGAATCTTTTGTTTATCTTTACCTTTGGCAATTTTATTGTAGCTGGATGCAAATTAGACAAGTTAGACTTAAGTCGGCGGGTGAAAATTTGTTTCAAAATTCCCTACTCAGTTATGAAAATGTTTGTTGATCAGTGTCCTGGAGTTGACAACGTGGCCTGTTTAATGCTCTATCTTGGAATATTATTCCTCTCTTGGTTGTACCGACAGGAATTCAAAGTTGAAATGATTGTCAAAGAAGCCCCAAAAGTTATAAACGATTTAACCGAATTGCTTCTTGCAGGCTACAGAATTATTCCTAATAATCTACAAGGCACAGATTTGGATATACAAATACTTCTTAACTACACATGCAGCTTGTTGGAGCCGATTGTGAAGAAGTCGCACAAAAAAGACTTCCCTTTCAATAAAATATGCAATATGAAATACAGACAGGACATAGCGCAAAATGATTATTCTGACATGAAAAACGTGTCCAACAAATACGCAGTACTTCACCTTAAGCTACCCCTTCCGAAAGCTATGATGAAACAATATTTGCAAAGTCATTACTCTGAAGTTGATTGCTTTATAACAATACAACCGCCTCATAACCAGCTCGTGTCTCTTCTTTCAGATAACTCATTCGGAATACTGATAACAACATCACTAAAGAGTTTTTTGAAATTCGGGTTCGTTAACCTATGGGACAACTTAGCTTCTAGTCAAAATTTACTGCAGCGCAGAGAAGCTATAGACATAATAGCGAAGAATACAGGAAAGGAGCCATCTGCAATACACTTGGAGTCGATCACGAATATTTTCCTTGCTTGGGGGGTTATAATGATTACCTCTGCAATTGTGTGTCTAGTAGAGGTCTGTGTTAAAAGATGCTATCTTAGAAAGGAACGTATTAATAATATAGTGACAAAAATTGGATCATGATTTTGTATTAATGTTGGTGACTATAATTGGTTGTCTTGAACTAGCAGCGTATTTTGTAACGATTAATAAAACATTAGATACGGAAGATGGGAATTAACCTAAACGCGTTTATTTAAATTTATTTCGGTTGGAGTCTTCAAAGCTAGGAAATATTCTTAATTTTTTGCAATAATGTGTGTATCACGTTTTTAATGCGCCCGTAAGATGCTGTGAATTGGAAATCGATGAATATATTTCCTACTACGAACAATGCAGACATTTGATTTTTTTTCAGACTTTTTCAGAATACGATTCTAGTGTGTGCAGTTAAACGGACGAAAGGTAATTCTACAAGTCTTTCTCCTGATTTACTGTACTAATATTTGGAACAAAAAGTTCCATTTCAATAGCAGAGAATTTAATTAGTCAATGTTGATGGTTTTTAAAAACAAAAGTTGAATATATTTATTATTATGAAATTTTGGAATTGTCTATGTATTTGTGTGGAATTGGATCCTCTTTAATTTTGTTTCTTGACGACATGTCGTCGAAAATTCTGCGATTTTACGCAGGAATACCGACTGTAACGAGGAGAAGGTCGGTGTTGTGTTTCAATTTAACATTTAATACAAAATATGCTACAGTAACCCAATTTAATATTTTATCATGGGCAAAATATGCTACAAAGGAAGTCTCCAAGGAATTTAGGAGAGTTGACAGGGTAAATTCATATTGTTTATACCTTGCCTCTTATAAGTCTAGAATTATACAAGGCTAGTCAGCGTAAGGTCCACACTTTGCTATAGAGATTGCCGTATAAATGTGAACCTTACGCTGACTATCCTTGTATATTTTCAAAAAGAGGATATTGTATAAAAAACAATTTTAACGCTATGACTATATACAACCCTTCTGTTCTCAGTGTAATTATTGCAAACACCAGCGGACTAACAGAGGCATACTGACTACAATTGCACGTATCATTTTCACCAATTCTCAATAATTACGACTCTGACAAATAAAACTAAAAAACTAACTTATTATAACAAAGAAATAGACGTTTTTGTGACTTTATTTGCATTTAATAGAAATACACTAATAAAATATTACCTAGTTAGTCAAATATCGTTAGTATACACGAAACATTCTACGACAAACTACGAAGCATAGTAGTAAACTGTAATAAGCAAATGATAACCAAACTTTTTTGATATGAGGAAAGAAGGGGGATGAATAATGTGAACGTTTAAAAAATATATCCTAAGTAGCGTATCCTAAGTAAAATAAAAATAAAAATAATTTTTTGAGAAAAACATTTGTATGGTCGAAGATATGTTTTTATGTTAATCATACTTGTGTTGTACACATTTCTCTTCCCTTGGAACACAATCTGCGCAAGTGACAAAAACTGGAATCTAAATAAAATATATATTTTATTGCGCTGACCCTTTTTTCAAACTTCACAGTCATAGGCATTATAGATTTGTTTGTTTTTATTTTAAGTAGCAAGACATTTGTACGCATGTATATTAAATAATTTACAGTTAAAATTATCTTTCAATTTATGATGGTTGCCTTTTGCAAGTTCCTTCTTTCTTCCTTCTTTTTTATCAATGACATTTTCGAAACCAAACAACTGCAAAAATCTCAAGCATCGAGAACCAAACGGGATTGTAAAATTCTTATGTTGTTAACTATAGGTAATAAATAATCGAAACATTACATATTGTAGAAAAAAGCGCTTAAACTAATTAAATTTGTGCTTGAAATTACATACGTGAAGAAGAGGGTTTGAACAATAACAGATAAAAGAGCTCATACCTCTTGGGTAAAGGAATTGATTCTGCACGAAACTATATTAAAACATTTTATTACACAATTGAGTATCTAACAGGATTTGGACTGGAATATAAAACGAGGGTGTTTATTATAATAAGAGCAATCCATTATTGCGGCATGTATTGTGTGTTCTGGTAAAATAGGCAAAAATAATAAGCAGGCGTTTTGCATACTTGATGGCTAATATTCGCATTTATCCAGAAAAGCTTACGTGTCCAAATTTCTGGTTTAAGAAGACCCCGTTTCATTAGACTGGAAGGTAAAGTTGTCCTGTATGGAATTAATTTAATCGGAGGTAAGTAGGATTTCTCCACAAGGTAAAGTAAGGTTCTTAGTGCCGGAGTGTTTCTCATATAAGAAATTAACAAGCAGAAGAACAACGCAACACCATATGGGGTTCGTAATGTAATTGTAAATTATCGAATGCAACCAATTGGCCGAACTGATGCGATCTGACGATTAATTTTCAATCGTTTTGCCATGAATTCAGCGTGAATTAAAAAACAGTTGTCGTGAAAGGTTTTACGGACACCTTTAAATATATTTAAATAAATGTATAAAATGGTAAATAATAAGTAAGCCTACCAGCTTAAGCACTTTAGTTTCTGCTTAAAATTTATAATATTTCACATGTGTTGAAATCAAGCTTAGAATGTTTGGTAAAATTACAAGCCCAAAGACGCTTTTTTGAATATTGTGCGCCAGAAAAAATTACTCAGTTATCATTTCCCATTGCATTACTCCAAGAGGGAGGACTGTCAGGGTTATTGAAAGGGCAATCATGTAAAGGCTTTTTGCAAATCCCTTTTATTAGTGTTTAAAACAAGGGATGTCGTTAATACTCGATTTCGTTTATTTAATCATTGGCCTGGTACTTCAAGCACTGTTAATTTAAAAAATTCGGAGTTTCAGACAAAACAAAAATGCCAATTTAAACTTCCAATTTCCATTTAATATCTAAATATTTATGGTGTTATTCTGCCTGGACAATACTTTATTGCGCATTGAATGATTAAAATAAAAGACTCGAAGCAATCGTTACGAAAATTATTCCCAGCGATGGGTTTCAAGTTTTAAAAAAATGGACAAATACGGCAAGCATCCGGAAATAAATTGAACATAATTGGTTCCTTAGAATGTAAATACAAACTCACAAGCTGAATTTGAAATCCAAAATTCAATTCAGGTAAATTTGCTTGAAGCTGCGTTAACCACCATGCATTGAGAACGTAAATGTGAATAGTAAAGGCAGACTACGGAACGATTCAATTATCTGGACGTTTTTTAGTTAATAAAGTGGACATTTAATTACTTTTGGTTTTTTGTAAACGTAGAATCAAACATGACCCTGAAACCTTTGAAGGTCGTAAATCGCGACAAATAAGTCGCAAAGACCTGAAGGAGAATTTTTTGTATCCCTTGGGTAAAGTAAAGTCCAACGATAAGAAAAATGTTGGGAGTTTATCTTTAAGATTGTGAATATCCTTGTTCGTTGACCCATCGCAGCTAAACTAAACCAAAGTTCAACTCCACAGAATTAGATCGTATTGAGTTCAAGGTATGCAGGTAGTGAGCTGACGTTCTTAACGTTTTTGTTATTGTTAATAATTATTAAAGTCAACATACAAAAGCTTTTCGTGAGAGTTAGTAATAATAGATCTTTCAAAAGATTCTAGTGGCAGGTTTCTCCAAATTTTTACGAAATACGAAGTTAACACCTTATACTCAAAAGAAATTTGCATGTAAAATGTAAAACAAACCAAAGCTCACATTTATTACAGTTCTCACCAAATTAATTTGAATGACCCTTTTAAAAGCATCACGTTTTAGTGCATAAAATTCTTCTAATTACTCCTATCAAATTGTGGAAAGTCTAGGTTTGTGCGAATTTTTATTACTTCTTGTGACGTATTCTAGCAATTGTGGTCTAATTGCATAGATTCCTTGACACGGCAGATTGCACATGTTGGGAAGGTGGGACCGTTTTCTGAAAATGAATCACCTTCCCACGTAACTTCTTTGAGCAACAATTAATTTTCTAAACATATTTCCCTTCCAGACTTTTGAAGAAGTTATTTTGCAGTTATAGAAAAAAATGAAAATACTTCCTGTGCACTTTAGAATCAAACGCTATAATTTTTATTTTGCATGACATACAGTAGATAAAATATTTCAGGCGACAAGGAATGTTGGGACAGTTAGAATAATTTGCCAGTCCTTTATTCACCGGTTGTAGCACGGTGGAAATGGATCATAGCCACATGGATACATGCCGCGTCCTTCACGAATTATAATTGGAGCGCTGTCACCTGATTCATTAGGCCAGTCCGGAAAGTCACCTCGTCGTCCTTCGCGAGGTATAATTAAATAACATTTTGGGTTGGCTTTGCGTTGTTTAATAACGAACCAACTTGAGTATTGTGGTTTATTTTGGATTTAGGGTAGTGGACTTATTTCCTAGCGTACTTAAAGAACTCCAAATTAAACCAAACTTCACAAGGCAAGGAATCGCAGTTTCTTTCTGGACACTTTAAGAAGGGGCGAACTGCAGCACATCGTCTATCAAAGATATTTTGGACCTTCTCGTCAAGATCTGCTTAATCCGATTACAAGGTCTTAGAAAATAAATGACTGAAAGCATTTATTTGAATGCCAAAGAAGCCGTACCATAATTACTAACCAGGAAGGGTCTTCAACTGATATGCGAGTTGAGAAGTGCGACACATCCCAAGTAGCAAAGATCACGGTGCCGTACCGGAGGTAGTATCGGAGAGTGCATGTATGGTATAGGTAAATCGTGTACATACAAACCGGCCACCGCAAGTGCACCT